>JAPTYQ010000008.1:31368869-31380875 GCA_029814465.1 Ostorhinchus cyanosoma
GCTCCATCTCCATCTACACACGCAGGTAAATTGGGAGACGCTAATGCTGGTGTGCTGAAGGTGTGCTGGAAAATGCGGACCGGATTTTGGGGAAACCACAGCAAAAACTGGAATGGAGTATCTAAATTGGTGCGCTGGAAAACCCGGATCGGATTTCCAAAAACTGGATCGGGAGTCGGAATTTTTCCGTGCCGCTGATCCGATACCGATACGCATTTTTTCAAATATCGGCGGCCGATCAGATCCAAATATCGGATCGGGACAACCCTAGGTATTTCAATATCATATATTGTTGAAATGGTGACACTGATTCTGGATTGACCAGTCTATGCTCTGCATGTTTTCATGTCTTGTTTTAGTATCTCAACAGCTCACTTGAACTTTGACAAACAGTACCTGAATGGATCTTTATCATGCAATGAAAAGTCAAGTAAAGCTGATTTGAGCTGACACTGTCAAAGTAGACGTAGACCCTGTGTGGTCTCACCTGTCTCCCAGGTTCAGGTCCAGGCTTACTGGGCTACTGCTGTTGCGCTCACTACTCTCATATCCACTCTCCATCCGCTGGATCAGTCTTGGAGGGGGTGGAGGAGGAGGAGGAAGCTCTGCAACTCTTCCTGCTGCTGCATTTCCACCATCTCCTCCTCTTTTGTGGCAGCTGGAGGAAGATGAGGATGAGGGGAGAGTCCAGGAGGAGCCTGGTCTGACACATCTCACCTCTTCTTGGGGTAAGAAGGAGGCATCTGCTCCTTCAGAGGTTGGAGCTGCGCAGTCATCGGACAGGGGGGCTCCCAGGGGGCTGTAGCCCGCCTGCCTGCGCCTTTCCCGATTGAAGATACTGTCGATGTTGAGTGCCTCTCTCCTGGGCCGCCATGCCGGTCGATAGCGTCCTGATGAGCTAGACTTGGACTCGCTGCTGGTGCTGTCAGCCTCCCAGTCATTGGGTTTACCAGAGGAGGAAGAAGGGGCAGCTTTGCCAAGAGGATGGTGGTTGTTGGTGGAGGAGGCCATTTCAGAGGAAAGGACGGCACCTGGTAAAGAGGAAGAAGAGGAGGAGGACAGGGGTCGGCTGTGGATGATGTTGCTCATGGTTTCCTTGAAATCCCGCAGGCGGCTGGTTGAAGATGAGAAGGATGCGGACGAGGGTTTGGGGAGGTGACGAGGAACCTGCTGCTCCTTCAGGGTCTCTCCTGGACCAAGGACAGTGGGAGAAGGAGGAACGAAAGGAGAAGAGACAAGAGAAAGAAGTACACAGAGAGAACAAATTGTTAAAAAGTATAAAGGAATGCAGAGACAGGGAAAGTGACAACAAGGAAGAAAACACAAATGATGACAGAATGAATGAACTGCAACTGAAAATGGAAACCGCAGCTTTGATCTGCCACCTGTTCAGGTCTCTGTCTGGAGCTGCAGTGTTTCT
Source organism: Ostorhinchus cyanosoma (assembly GCA_029814465.1). Classification (NCBI taxonomy): domain Eukaryota; kingdom Metazoa; phylum Chordata; class Actinopteri; order Kurtiformes; family Apogonidae; genus Ostorhinchus; species Ostorhinchus cyanosoma. The sequence continues at coordinate 31,370,290 of JAPTYQ010000008.1, forward strand.
AAGGGGTTTGAGCCTATTCTGGCTTCCACTCTCACATGTCATACACAGGCATTATACAAATTCCCATAATTATGCAGATGATTCACAACACCCTGATGACCTATCTCCCATACTACCTCTCTCAGTGTATTAAACATATTAATCAATGGATGTCACCGTCAATGGTGCACAGGCTCAGACAGAAAAAAGCAGCACATCTCAAGTCTCTCTCTCTCTCTCTCTCTCTCTCTCTCTCTCTCTCTCTCGACATCAAAACTGAAGCAAGGAATCTGGGTATAATTAGCAACAGCAGTCTAAATTTCAAAAGTCATATCAACCACATTACAAGATCATCATTCTATCATCTCAAAAACATTTCCAAATTAAGGGGCTATCTGTCAAAATCAGATTGTGAAAAATTAATCCATGCATTTATAACAAGCAGACTAGATTACTGTAATGGTTTATTCACTGGGCGGCTGTGGCTCATTTGCTTGAGCGTGTCATCCACTGACTGAAGGGTCGGTATGAGTGTGTGCATGAATGGATGAATGTGAGGCTTTGTAAAGGGCTTTGGGCACTATGAAGGTGTGGAGAAGCACAATATGAGTACAGTCCATTTACCGGACTCCCAAAATCAAGTATTCAGAGGTTCAAAATGCTACTGCGTATATTCTCATTGGTACCAAGAAATATCAACACATCACACCAGTTCTTAAATCTCTGCAGTGGTTACCCATTAAAACAAGAATTGATTTCAAAATCCTGCTTCTGGTTTACAAAGTACTACATGGCCTTGCACCTCAGTCCATCACAGATATGCTCATCACTTACACCCCAGTAAGAACACTTCCGTCAACAGGCAGTGGCACCTTACTCATCCCTCACACCAGGTCCAAGAAAGGGGAGGCAGCTTTTAGTGTATATGCCCCACAAAAATGGAACACCCTGCCTGACACAGTTAAACTTGCCACATTGGTAGACATTTGTAAAAACAGATTAAAAACATATCTTTTTCGACAGTGTTCTATTGAATTGTGTGTGCGCATGTGTGGTTGTTTGGGTATGTGCACACTTGTGAGTTAAAGTGTGCGCACATTTGTTTGTTGACTTGCACTCTTTTTTTATGATTGTTTTTACTGTAGCTGTATTATATACCTGTTGAGAAGCACATTGAGTCTGCCTCGTGCATGAAATGCACTTTATAAATAAAGCTGAATTGAAATTGGCCGTTTTTGAATAGTTCTGATATTACAGCATTTTGAAAACATCACATGATCTGATCATGCTGCTACTGTTATCAACTGATAAATTTATTACTTGTTAACAGTAATGTAACAAACAAGATTGATTTTTTTTTTATTTGAGTATGTCACAATTTCAGATGATTTCTCCTAAATTCTCCTCTATGATGTTAGCAAAATATCTTGAACATCTTGAGCTTTGAAAAAACTGATTTTTTAAAACTTTTTTTCTGACATTTTATAAACTAAATGACTATTTCAAACATCAAGAAAAAAATGGACTGATCAACAGCCAAATCACTGACCATCACCTTAGGGTCCATTTAGGTGGAGCTAGAACATTTTCTTTTTTAAATCTCAGATTGAATATATTGTATATTTTGTTACACTAGTTGTAACTGTTACTCTTATGTAATTTAAATTCAACTATTCAGTGGAGAAAAATGTAAGAGCCAAATGCACTCTCACTCTATGCAACAGGTTGTACCTACTGCACAGGGACGAAAACATCTACAAATACCAAATAACAGAGATGAGATATTACCAGAGTTAGTTGTAACATAACCAACCAAATATGCATGCAATGGTGGGCAATCTGGGCCAGCAAGGCCTTCTCTGCTGATTCAAACACTAACAGAAACCCAGACCGGCATTTACAACCTAAATTCTGACATTTGTTCCATGAAATTGTATTAATTTATTCCCAATAGACCACCCTCTTCATTTCTTAGTGTTTGTCTTGCCTGCACTGCTTCCAGTACGTGGGTGTACTGCATTTGGTCCGATCAGATTTCAGTCTATGTGCTGCCAGGGTTAATCTAACCTGTCCTGGGCCTTCAGAATCGGTAGTACTAGCTGATGTAATTTAAACTGTATAGCATTGGGACTGTTTCTTTAACCGATCAGATCTTGATTTTGCCACACAGGTGTGTTTTTCTGAGTGATGAGTGACATCACTGTTGCAGTGTCCTCTTAGCTTTGTGATTAGATCCAGTGTCTTAGGGTGCTTTCACACAGTGTACTCTGGTCTGGGCCGGAGTACGCTACGTACTCAAGTCCGCTTTATTTTGTCCATGTGAACACAACCGTGCCGTGCTTCAGTACCGTGCCGGAGTCCTCTTGAGAAGGTGGTCCTGGATCCGGGCCACACGTGCTCTGGCAAAGTACGATGCCGTGTGAAAGCAACCGTGCCGGAGTCCAGATGTGACCTCATCATTATTCTGCCAGTGGAAGTCGGTAAATCGGCACGAAAACATAGACAGCGCTCCTATTTTCTCTTTAAAAATCGTCAGATCCGTGCGGCACAGGTTCACCTTATCGACCGAAGCACTGGGTGAAATATCAGGGACAACGAAGGTCGCTCTGCTTCCCTTTTCCTCCAACAGACTCACAGATAGGTAAGGGTTTATCTTCTTCTGACTTCTGCGTTTGTTGGATTGCGACAGAATTCCTCCACATCACCACCTACTGTTTGGCCCTGGAACACCCATTTGTACTCTGGCCCAGGACCGCGGTACGCGCGTGTGAACACGACATCTGTGGGAAAGGTGTGAACGGACTGGAGTCCAGTATGGACTGGAGTACGCTGTGTGAAAGTGCCCTTCTTTTCCTGCCCCTGTGTGGCCCCAGCCCCGCCTACCCTCACTGTGATAACCAGCCGATGAGGTTTCGTTTTCAGGTTTAGATCGCCAAGGGCGGCTAGAGTTCCGCCTCTTGTCCCCGTCCCCACTTCCCTTCCTCAGAGATTGGTACTGCTCACTGTCCGTCACGTGGCCTTGGCAATGAGAAGCATGGCAATGGATGTTTACATCATGCAACAAAACAACACAAAAAAAAGAATGGCAAGAGTGTAATTGGTTGAAGGTCAAACCCATATAGAAATGGGTTTCTGTAAAGGAGTATTCTCCTTTCCCAGTCCACAACAGAAACCCAATAGTCAGATATATGAAAAACTGTAGCTAATACTAATACTTAATACATATGAAGACATGTGGCCATGCTCAAACTGTAAAAAAACAACTGACATTATGATGAGCCACCCACAGATAATGTTAGCCAATAGGGTAGAAATCAGTTAGCTTAATGTAGCATCAACAGTGAACAGAGGGAAACTGCTAGGCTGGTTCTTTCCAAAGAAAATGTCCAATAACCCATTATTACACATATTGGTGTGTTAGATAAAAAGATTAGTTGATGAAGGTCTGACCTCAAGTTTTATCACCTTTACTTGGTTGCCAAGCAAGATACAGACACATACCTGCATGTGCAGGTAGGTCTATGTTATTGCTTTTGGCTAATAAGACTTAAGCTAAGATAATCACCTGACTGGAGGCAAACAGTTTTCTCTAAGCTAAATCCTACCGAATGCTATTATACTGTCCCCATTTTTTCAGTTTTGGACCTACCTATGGTATCCAGGCTGCAGAGCGAGGTGTGCAGGGGTCCATCGGGACGTTCGATGCAGATGACAGTTCCCTGGGAGTCAGAGGAGTAGTGACTGGCCAGGGACTCATGGTGCGAGTGGGAGGGCTGTCGGTATGTGTAGCTCTCCGTCGACGAATCGGTGCGAGTGTCGCTGGAGATTGAAGGCTCACGACCTGGTCATAGACGTGTAGGGGTGGGGTTAGCGGACAAACGAGGCGTCACTGACTGTATACGTGTGCTTATGTGTATTCTTATATGTACACACACTGTACTGTACACATCAGGTAAACTCAAACAGCTGAAACAGGCTTTTCGGTGAATTAGCTGTAAAAATGTAGTGACTGTTACTCATTCTTCTTTCAAAACTTGCAAACTCTCATAGCTCACATACTGCAAATTGCATTAATTCATGCATGTTCTCTCTTAGTGCCACGAGGCTCTGTTAAAGATGAGGATTATAATATGAATAGGTATTGTTTATAATATTGAAGGTGTTGCAGTAAACTATTTCCATATCTGTTTATGACAACGGAACATATTAAAGATGATAAAGTCTATGAGAGTTTTGCTTAGCACGCCATCAGTAATTCATTCAATCAAACATTGCGTCTTATATTTAGCACATAACATTTTGCACAATTAGACAATCATCAAGTTCATTTATGTTTTGATGTGGCCAAATATGAAAGATCGCATTGCTTTGGTTCCCTCAACAAAGAGTGAATGTCAATTTTCCATTGGTCTTTAAGGTTTTACTTAAACATTTAGCATAGTTCACTTACTTCAAATATGATTAAATACAGATCTAAAACAAAACAAAAATGTTTTGTCAGTAAATAAATAAGAAACAAGAATGTTTATATACTGAAAAGGGCTGATTTGTGTAGAGACCAATCAGAACTTAACTCTTGTGGCGGTATGCCATCACTGTGCATGTGAAAATGACCAAGTTTCAGAGTTTTGAGGCAGTTTGTAAAAATGCTCACAGAAGTCACAGCACACATTATTACAGTGTTCCCTGCGTATTTATGTAGGATTAATGGCAGGAGTCTCGTAAATTAATACGCTTGTAGGATAACGGCCCTATGTGCTGCATGCAGGCACATTTAACTACAACGACAGACACGACTACGCCTACTTGTCCAACTGCTCTTAAGTAGTCTGTCATAGCACTACCACTACAACTAAAGCGAGCACTGATTTTGGTTTAGTTACCTGAACATTTGCTGTTGTGCTACTACTACGACTCCTAGCTGTGTTGTAGTTACCCGAGTCTTCGCTGTCGTAACAGGCCTTGTTGAGGTGGTGGAGGTCGAGACGTGGAGGCAGGTCCTGCACCGACACCGGCGTGCCCCGTGGGTCGGCGTACAGCAGCAGCAGAGGCTGGTAGTGACCCTTTATGCAGCGCGAAACCACATCCTTCCACTTCGGACCAATCTGCAGCAGAGTAACAAAAGCACTTGAACTACAGTCTACAACACAACCTAATTCTTTATTGTTTATCAGTTTCACCTGAACAATCATCTCTAGAGCTGCAAAGAGTATTTGGCCGAGTGATAGTTGTCAGTTACTGTAAGCAGTGATGAATCAGTTTGAGTAATCTTTTAAAATTACTAAATTTTAGCTTCTTTGTTATGTCTTAGTTATGCAACATTGAAATTTCCCAAATCGAATGGTTGTGGGGCAGTTTTTACTGAAGTGTCATTAGACTCCCCTAACATTTTTTTTTTTATTTTCTTGCAAGAGACCTCAGTAAAAATTTTTAAAACTTATGGAAAATGTAAACATTATATAATAGTTAAATTATGTTAAAATGAGCACTAAAGTAAACTTAGGAGAAAACCCTTCTGAGAATTCATCTGATGCTCTCAGAAACAGTTAAGACTTTTCACGATTTTCTGAAATGTTCATAAGACAAATCACTTGCTCAACGTCTCAGTTTAAGTATATCCCCATATTATAACACTTTTCACCTTGAGATGCGAAAGGAATTTGGAGTCTACCAAGGATTCAAACTTTCCACATCATCCAACCCCCCCATCACCACCAAAATGTAATCACTTGTTGCTTGTGCTAGTATCAACATTTCCTTAAAATTTCAAGAAAATCCATCCATACCTTTGAGTTATCTTGGTAACAGACAAACAAACAGACAGACCCTGATAGAAACATAACCTCCGTCGTTCCTTGGTGGAGGTACCAATGACAAGTAATAAGTTTTTGGGAGAGCATCCAGTGGCCATTTGTGGCATTACAGTTTTACAGACTTCACCATAGGCCATAATCTCACAGCAGCCATCTTCTTCTAACATCACAATAAAGAGCAATCAGGATTTTTTTTTTGATTTTGCTCTTTAAAAGAACTTAAAAGACAATAGAAAGTGCAAGCATGGGTGGATATGGAGCCATATTTAAAACCATTAAAGACCAATTAATATTTACATTAAATCACTTCTTTAACAATTTTTTGTGATTAAATCACTTGGTCACATGAAAAGACAACAACATAGATATTTCATAATTATTTTTAACCTCTCACCATATCAGATTACACTGTTGGAGGGGAATGTTAGCTACAAGGTGTTTGAATTGTAACTGGGAATCAAATACGGTGTTATGACCCACTATCACTTATTATTGGTAGATTCAGTGATGTAATTTTTTGTGTTTATATTATTTAACACCGCAGTATGACATTACCATTTCATTACAGATCTTGGGGTTCCTATCCTATGACATCAGCAGTAGACAATGGCTGCCACTGACATATCATCTACTGCCTTCATTTTCAAGCTGCCATTGGTTTATTACAGGCAGTTAAACATCATTGCAAACTTACTTGAATTCACTCGAAGACTTAGGACTTGAATGAAATCTGTTTTATTCTATCATTACCTGAATATGCTGGAGATCAAACTCTGTGCAACTGTCATTTAAAGGATAATTAAGGTGATTTTCTATACTTTTGGATTTGTGAACAATCTTTTCAGCCTTATAAAAAGGTACCAACTGCAGCGATAAATGACTCCCACAAACAGGATTATCTGTGTGTACAATGATTTATCAGAGAGGAGAAAACCATTAAAATATCCCTAAAAACCAAAGTAACACATCAGATTTCCAATAAAAATGGCTCCAAAGCCTAATAATGACCTGACTTTTTACAACAGAGTGCACTAGCAGTCATGGACTGTACTGAATTCGTCTCGTGTTAAAAAGTGATGGTTTTCATTAGACGCCACACAGATGGATGGACAATATCATTCATCCCTCCTGCCCGAAATCAAATATTTGACATTTATTTTGGCTTACATTACTGCAAATTCAACATTTTTAGTTTTTGGATCTCTGGTTAATCAAACCAAACACATCTGGTGATGTCATACTATCATGATAGACATATTCCAGATGATAATTACAACAAACAATCAATTCATCAATGACTTCTTTAGATTATCTGACAGGTCACAGCACACAGTCAGATTTTCTACCTCTGCTGAAATAGTTTCAAGTGAATTCACAAAGTTCCAGCTGCCGTAAGGAGGTCCTCATCAAATGGAAAACAGCAGTGAGAGCAGCTGAAATGTCCGTCCACCATGTGCCGCTTTGGCCTGTAGGAAACACACCGTTGTTCTGTCTCGTTGTCTTTTGGTGGGACACAAAGCTTCCTACTTGTTCTTTTAACCCTTCTTCCATTCCCCAGAAGACCACATCGTGTTCACGTCTATAGATGGGACATCCAGAAATCCAAACCGCTAACTCGTCCACTAGGTGTGTGCCGCAGCGTGTGTTTGTTTGGAAAAAGTGTGTGTCAAAGAGAAAGAGACAGAATGAAAGTCTGCAGTGTGAGCAAAAGCTGGTGTGTGTGTGTGTGTGTGTGTGTGTGTGTGTGTGTGTGTGTGCGCGTGCTCTGACCACACCCTCGGGTCCAGCTGGACTGATAAACAATAGAGGGATATCCTTGTTTTTACAGCAGCAGAGACGCAGAACAGCACAGATTTCATTTAACCACAATTATTACAGCACAGTAGTGACAGAAAGAAGACTAACTGAAAAGCAGAAAATGAAGGAGAAGAAGGACAGGAAGAAAAAAAAAGACCACCAGCTACAACATGAGTTCATTTCCTTTTTATCGATGTGCCGCCATTGTACATTTTTCCATGGACACTAACATAAAGCAACACAACAAATCCAAAAGTATCAACAGCAGCTTCCTTCATGTCGTAGTGCACAATCAGTTCACTGGACAAACTCTGGACTACAGCTGAAACGATTAATTAATTTATCGACTTGAATCTAAAGTGAAAACAAATCAAATGAAAAGTACGGTGATGTATAGAACCATGGTGGTATGGAATGCTCTGATGGGACAAATCATTCAACATAACAACAAATATAGTTTTAAAGAATTATTAAAAGAGTATTTATTGGCAAAACAATGCTCAGTATCTGGTAATGTTTAATTGATATTATATTGATATACAACTGTAAAATATATCTGACCATTTAGAAAGTGTGCTAAAAACTACTTTGTTGGAAGGTACTGTTTATTGAACTAGGTCCTGTATTATATGGATGTTGTTTTTGTTTTGTATTTGTGATTGTTTTTTTTTGTTGTTGTTTGTGATGTTTTGTTTTGCATACGGGTGTTTTTGTAATTGGTGTACTGAAATGTGAAGACAATTGTGTTGGGTGTGGACTCCAGGAAGAACAGCGATGGCTTACACCAAAGCTAATGGAGATCCAAATAAATTGAATGGAATCGATTTTTAAAAATTATTTTGACAACAATGTTTCCTGAATCAAAGCATCATTTCCTCAATTTTGCTGCCAGTAAACATTGGTTCCACTCATGTTTCACACAGATGCTTATAGTGATGCACATGATGCCAGAATCAACTCCAACAACATGGAGTGTAGTTCAGAAGAGATGAGGACAAAAAGGCAGAACACCTGACGAAAAATGACACTGAATCCACATTTTTGTGCAGATTTTGGCTTTTAAAACGCTGTGGTCTTAAACTTTTGATCAGCTGATGAACAGGCCATTTCAGTTTAATTGTTGTTGTCAATAAATTCCCTACTCAATTTTTTATTGTCTCACTCCCATTTCTTCTTTTTGCATTTTGAAACTCTACTTAAAACCTTAAGATCCAACAGGGATAAATGTAAATACTTGCAATTTTTCAACTGGTCTTAAAATTTTGATCAGGAGTTTCTCTGCCATTTTTAACTTATGTATATTAACCAAAAGTAAATAAGGACTGAATTATTTTCACTTAATTATACAGTGGTGGCATAAAGTTAACAGAATTAAGAACAATAGCATGAAGTGAAATTATGTTATTATGGTATTATTATATGTAAATTTATAGTCAACTTAAATATCAATATTGAAAATATCAATATTGAAATTGTATAGAAAGATTCACAAGAGCAATCAATGAATCCTACCAACAGTATTATCTGTTTCTGTATAACCTGGGCTACCTTACTGTGCTGTGGAGACACACTGTTGTCTGAAAACCCTTTAAAACACGTCACTGAGACAGATCAACCTAGGAAACACAAGGAAGTGCTGGTTTTTATTCAACCTGCTCAAAAGTATAGTAATAACCATTGCTTTTCACAATGGAGACAAATCCTGCCAGACTTGACACTACATTCCTTGTCCACATTGAAGAACTGCTGGACAAAGTACCACCTGTGTTATCATACAGGCTGGATGAGGTCCTTTTCCACAGAATCATACAGTGCTGACTCTGCATTTATTACATGTTCAATATATTCACAGGAATTGTCATGTAGTGACCAAGACTTGTATGAATGGATCTACTGACTCATTCATTCATTAGATGAGTCCACAAATGTGTCCGAGAAGGTTTGACCTGAGTAGATTTTGCTGGCTAAAGGTCAAAGGCTTTGATTAACAGAGGAAAAGTTTAAAGATGAACCACACAAATCTTTTAATAGAGGATCCCAGTCAAATGGAGGAGTCTAAGAAGTGTTCCAAAAAACAAACTATAGATTTAGTATTTTTAGAGAGAAGTTTAATGCAAGTCTATGGTCCTCGTTTCACAGTAAAAACACAATTATGTCCATGATTCATCACCATAGTCCTCTGTAAAAACAGTCTTTAAGAGTAGACAAACTGTTTCCCATTTTAATGTGGCGCTTGGCTCCGTCATTATGTGTTGATCCTTTTTACGTTCTGTTCAGGACAATATTTCTTATGCAAGAAAAAAAATGTCAAAAATGTTGGTGAGAAGGACCGTAGACGTATATGACTGAGATTAGAGTTGGTGTTTTATATTTTAACTGGAGCTGCACAATATATCGTTTGATCATCATCATCGCAATGTAAGTGTCCACAATAGTCACATCGCAGGTCCTGCAATGTAGGACACAAATGAACTCAACGTGTTCCATCTTATTTCAACCTGGGTACCTGACACACACTGCACACAATGACCCAACAATCACAATCTTTCTTAATCAGTTTGCTGAAGCAGACCACGCCCCTGCACATGGAGTGAGTTGCGGCTAACAACATTGTAAAATGAGCAACGAACAAGAGAAAATCACAGAAAATGAAGACTTGGTGCCAAAAAGAAAAGCAACGTCAGTTAATATGGAATCATTTCAGCTACAGAAGGAGGAAACTGAAACAGGTGTTCTGTGTCGACAGTGCCTTCCACCTGGTGACACAACCAGAGGGAACACAACTAATTTGTTGGACCATTAACATCGGTACCACACAGCAATTAAAACCTCCTGAGTATTAATTCATATCGCAATATATATATATTTAGAGCTCTCTATGCCATCCCAGGTCTGGACTATGTTAGCCATGAAGACATCTTATATATATATATATATATTAGGGGTGGCACGGTACGCTAAAGTTGCGGTTCGGTATGTATTGCGGTTTGAGGGCTG
>JAPTYQ010000008.1:31395804-31413199 GCA_029814465.1 Ostorhinchus cyanosoma
GACTAGCACAGAAGTCCAATAACAAAACACCACTCGGGTTCAGATCGGGGAGGCCGTTCTTCCCCATCACCCCCTTCTAAGTCAGGCTGTCGTTGCCCACGTGGGCATTGAAGTCACCCAGGAGAACAATCTGGGAAAAGACTGGACACCAAAAATCTAGACTGTGGAGACAGTGGTCCAGTTCAACATGTCTGGGGTTTTAATATGTTGTACAAACTTTTACTTTTTTTTCTTCCTTTTCAAATTTGTAAAACCCCAGTGATAGCCTAATTATCACTAATCCATGTGTCTTTCCATGGTTGAGTACCTGAATCACTTCCCTTACAGTGATTAACTTCGAAGATGACTCCATAACAAACACAGTCCGTGTGTTTACATAAAGTGAAATGTCACTCAGGCCTTTTCAGAAATTTTGTCATGAAGTGCATTGTGGGAATGGGAATTCCACACAGAAGCAATTTCACTGTCTCTTAGTGAATGCTGAACCAAAATGTGACCTTTACCTCCATCCACCGACTACACATTCTTTAAAAACAACCCTGGTTCACCTCCGCCAAAGGCGGTAAGGTGTATGTAACAGTCAGCGTGTGTCTGTCCGTCTGTCAGCAGGATTACGCAAAAAGTTACCAATGGATTTTGATGAAATTTTAACTGGAGGCCACAAATAGCCCAAGAAAGAACTGATTAGATTTTGGTGGTTGTCCTCCCTCTCTTTCCCTCCCTAATTACCTCTTTCCCTAATGAGGCACTCTCTTGACAAACACATTTCGACCAATAACTTGAACAGATATGGTTGGAAATTGATGAAATTTTCAGGAAATGTTGATACTGGCACAAGGAACAAATGATTAAATTTTGGTGGTGGTCGGAAGGGGGGGCTGCCTCGGCGGAGATGTGCACTCTCCGAGTGCTTTTCTAGTTGACAATATAATTTTACATTGTAGTGATCTGGGGGGGGGGCAGACCCCTAGCGAGCGACACTGACATGCCCCCACTTCAACGGAGCTGGTTGCGCTTCCGCGTCGGCAGTACCGGAGGCTATTACTCGCGGTTTATTTACCCAGCGCTAGTTGTAACGGGGTCTCACGTTACAGTCAGCGAGCGGGGGCGCACCGTGCGACCGTGATTTCAAACATAGTCGCACCATCAAAATTCTGGGCGCATGTGCGACTAAAGCAGTCGCACTCACGAGCCCTGCAAGCGGACTGTGTTTATGATGGAGTTATCTACAAAGTTGTTCACTGTGAGGGAAGTGATTAGCTGCTTTAAGTAAAACCAGATGGGTAGAAAACTTCCTTATTGAGGAGAATGTCCTTGGCAGTATCTGTGTTACTGCCATATCTGAGATCTTATTCAGCCTGTTTGTTTCTAAAACATTCCCATATAGTTTTGTAGCTATGTGTTAATCTGTGTTTTCAGAACATGGCTGCTGTGACAGAATCAGGAAATGATGCTCTATTTTTCTATTGCTATGCGATGCAGCTTCATTTCTTGCTCCCCACATAGTGGCCACATTTGTAACTGGCACCTGTTGCATCCATTAGTATGGTAGGGTCAACCTACAAACTGCAGGGCAGTATCTGTGTCCAATGGGCGCCTGGAAAGATTGTTTCGGTTTGCCCGTCTAATTAGAGCTGAAAAGATTAACTGACTAGAATTGTTGGAAAAAAAATTCAATAACAATTTCCCAAATTGGACGCTTCATTTCCTTAATTTCACTGCCGCTAAACATTAGTTCCCCTCTTGTATTTCTCACAGACACTTACTGGCTGTTTCTAAATATGTGCTCTTTTCATTTCTGCCATTCTTGCATTCTCGAGTAACGCCATTCGTTGCGGCCCAATCATTGTGCTAATTGTAAGTTCATGGGACAGCCTTATATTTTAGGAAGTTTCCCTTGGCAAAACAAATTTGTTCAAAACCAAAAGGCAGCCAGATCACCATTCTACTGTTAGGATGCTGGACAAGTAAAAAAAAACAAAAAAAAAACAATTGTGGGTTCACATGAACCAAGAATGCATGGAATACCTGGATGTTGTTCTTGTCAGCTAGTTTAAACCAAGGATGCACTTGTTGGTGACTCGGCTGGGAAATAACTCCCAAGATGCAGTTCGTGCCTGCCAAGCCATGAGCCCGCCAGCTCAACAGGGACCCAGGCGGCTGTGCCTGGCTGAACTGATGAAATGTATCACACTTTTGAAAAATATACAAAATGTATAAATAACATGCAAATAGTTGTACAAATGTATTGGAATCAAATCAGTGACATTGTGGTGCTTTGAGGGAAATACATTCTGGAGCCGATGACAGAAATAGAGCAGAGACAAGGAGGAAAGTTCACAAGTACACAGCCGTTCCAATTATGGATAGAATTGCGTTCTCCGAGACCATTCTTACCAAGACCGTACTCGCTGAGTTTGCAAGACTGTGCTCCGCATTCTTGGTGTTAAGAAAAAAGGCAGAGAATGTGTTATGCGTCATCATTGGAACCATCACTTAGCTACTCAAACTTTTAAGGTTTCATTAGGGCTGGGACAACGCATCGAGTTACGTTGATGAAAAAAACATCACGACGCAAAATATGCGCGCTGATGCAACAGACCAAAACAAAGATGGTGGCACCGGAAAATAGCTGGCTATTTGAGTGACTCCTCTTCCTCAGAGTTTCAAAAGTGCAGGGCACGCAATCATACGTCAAAAGTACGGGAACACTGTCATTGACATCTATAGATGTCAATTATGTTTTTTTTAATGGGGGGGCAATCTGGCAGAGCTAGTCGGTGAAAATCAGGCTTGAAATCATAGTATTTAGTGTACTGACGAACAATATACAAATAAACAACAGTAAATGATCTATAACATATACATTATAATGAATAAACAGGATCAGTAGGTGGGGGCAGCACAGCAGGAAGTGGTGAATTGAGAGAGAAGATGGAGAAACGAATGAAAGCGGAAAAGCTGAGGCAGCTCATGCTCCAACAGAGTATGTGTCAGTGCAGTTCTGAGAAAAAGAGTGTCGGATGAGTGAAAAAGAGACAAAGACACCGATCAAAGGAGGGAGCCTTGTAGAAAATCAGCCATAGAGAATCAAAGCAGGCCGAGCGGTGAGCGTCATGGCGGCTTACGGAGGGTGGTTTCACTTCCACAGCCCCGGTTCGTTTGGGTCAGGTTCATCTGACCCGGGTTCGTCAGATGAGCTGGGGTGTGGTGGTGAAACAACGGTCATGACACTCACCACTTACATTGGATCTGGATCAACTGGGAGCAGCAGATAATTGAATTGGTACAATGGCCGAGAAGTGTAAAACACAACGGCAAAAGCCGAAACACAACGGCAAAAGCGATAACACAACGACATTAACAAAACGAAAAGGGTAGTTACCCTCGGGTGACTTCATGAGCACTGATTGGACGAAAGAAGTTGTCTGTCTTTTGAACCGAAAATACAAGCATATTTTGATGCAGGACACAGTTATACCGTGATACTGGATATACTTTCCATAATTCACAAAGTTAATGATTATGTGTATGTTGAAGACACAGGAGGTCCCGGGTGGGACCCAGACGGTACCGAATCCTCCATTTTACTATTTTGTTTGCCTATTTAAATAATTGTTTAATCAAATCAAAGAAAATAATAGATTAATCATTTACAAAAATAATTAATAGCTGCAGCTCTACATCTAATGATCACAGGTTACTAGGCCAAACGCAAGGGAAGGACTTCATTTCAGTTGATGTGTCAGTGGGACTCCGTATTTAAAAAGTCTAAACACACTTCTGATTTACCTGTGAACGCTTGTGTGCTGTGACCTCTGACCTCTGCCTGTGTTATGTTGCTCATGCAGGAGTTGAGTCTGTGTGTGTGCATTAGAGTTGTAGTTAAAGCATTTAATGAGTGTTTGGTGTTGACGCCACTCTGTAATTTGAGTGGCCCCGCCCACTTGGGTTAATGAGTCAGCCACCGGTAATTACATCTCTCACCCCCCACAAAGCACTCTCCTCTCAATGTTAAAGGGCCTGGCCATCCTCATGAGAGCTCATGAGGCCTAAATGAGTGTGATTAAAGGCTCAGACTCAGAAGCTTGTTGTGTGGAGGTGGAGTCGTCTGGAAGGTTGGCTGGCTCAAAGGCACTGCGGTAGACCTGCAGGGTTAAAGGCTTTAAGAGGCTTCAGGCTGCTGGGAAACGCCTTTCTGATGCAACCGCTCATTCTGATTAAAGTTCTAGTCAACTTTTTTTTTTAGAATATTTGCAAGACGTTGTTTGAAGAACAGTTCTGTACAGACACAATGTATTGACGAAGCATACACAGCCACTGTGACCCACTGGCGTTTGGACTGACATTTTGTTTTTTTTATTTGTTTTGTTCTTTTGTCTTCGATTTTTTTTTTTTTTACATTTTGAAGACAGAACTTTGTGTTTTGGCCAAAGTCTCGCCTGTTCTGGTTGTGTCCCATTACAACAACAAAAACATAACATGTGCATACTTGAACACCCTCGGTCTTCAGTCCACACCAAAATTTTTGCACAGATGGACAGAAGAACGGACAATGGCTGCGTTTACATGAGGTTTTTTTTTATTTTGAATTATTTATTCAGAATAAAATAATTCAGAATTAAAGCCATTTCCTTGGTGTTTACATGGAACATGTTAAGAGCTGGGGGTACAGAGCGTTTGATTGAACAGAATGTGGACGTGACGTCGGGATGTCTACTGGAAGAAAACAATTGTGTACAGTTCCTGTTTCTTTTTGTTTCAAATATCAACATGGAAGACCGGATACTACGTCTGATTTTTGCATTTATTTTTGTAATAATTATGAAGCAGCAGCTCGTCTGAATCAACAGACTAATTCATTTTGATCGTCTGACGAACAGAAGGATGTTAGAACCACAGACTGCAGCAGAAGAGCTCACTTCGGCAGCACGAAATATGTGCATCATCGCAATAGGACGAGACAAGGAGCATGTGCAGAATGACCGGAAATAATGGTAAAGCGGAATTAACCGCTTACATATCCGAGGAACGAGTTAATTCAGAATTAAGAGTGAAATTAACCAGTGACTTTATTCGGAATTAAGTTTAATTCAGAATAGTCATTTTGAACTGGAAATAGGTGTTTACATGGTCATCTTAAAGTGGAATTAACCTTTATTCAGAATTAAACCGGAATAAAAACTCTTACGTAAACAGGCCTATTGTGGACCTCCCCACCCTTAACTGTACCAAAAATTTATTGCATGTATGTATCGCTCCAAACCATTATTTTTCTGGACCATCACACCAGAGGTTGTGCTAGACATTTTATTGTCCATTTTGATGGACAGGGTCATAAAAATTCCGTCATAACACTATTATCCGTCATTTCAAATTTAATTTTTAATGAGACATATTTAGTAGTATATACTGTTCGAAAACATCTCAATGATGCAGTAACTGTAGTTCCTGCTGGCTGATAGTCATCCTCCACCACATCAGTCCCTCTTTTCTTCACCACATTTATCAATGCCATCACATTTATTGGGCTTTTTAAAATAACTAAGGACACTCAGCTGTCTTGACATTTTGTGCTAGCAAAGTAGTATATACTTTCAGCTTAAGTCAGTTAAACATTGAGACAACAGTTGACGATGAGTGATTAATATGCAGACTCACTATCAACCAGACGGGGGGTCTACTACAGGTGGACTAAGGGGGAGTCATCTGACAGAAGTACCCGTCTTCAAGAGTCCTGCACGGGTCCACAAACCCATACCCATGTACATTAGACCCGCAACCCGACCTGTGATTATACACACTGTCAACATTTGAGAGTGAAAACATAATTTTGTGCTCAGTAATATTTTTACCCTAATTGTTTTTTGTGATTCTATAGTTTGGTTTGTAGTTGGACTCAAAGGTAGGTGTCACATTTT
Organism: Ostorhinchus cyanosoma; assembly: GCA_029814465.1. Taxonomy (NCBI): domain Eukaryota; kingdom Metazoa; phylum Chordata; class Actinopteri; order Kurtiformes; family Apogonidae; genus Ostorhinchus; species Ostorhinchus cyanosoma. Next base: position 31,401,726 of record JAPTYQ010000008.1, read on the forward strand.
AAAGAATGATTTACCAAACAATTTTTATGTCACTACTTATAAAATATAGACATCTTTTTCTAAAGTCTGCTCTGCTTAGCATTAAAACTACCAGATCTAGAACCCATGGTTCCGTGGGTCACATACTAATCTGATATTAGAATATTATACAGCGTTTTAAAGTTGTGTCAATTATCTTTGTGAGATAAACAAAGATTTATGCAACTGTTAATCCACATCTCCACAATCATCTAATATAAGATTATTATATCCTGTGTAGATCAATGTTCTTATTTCATATATTGGCCAATATCTGCCAATTTCGGATATTGGCCGATATGTCGGTTATCAGCTTTTTTTTTTTTAGCCGCCAATATCGGTATCGGCCTCAAAAATCCCATATTGGTCGGCTCTACCATTTGCATTCAAGTCCTGCTTTTACAACTTGCACTATAATAACTGCTGAAGTTGCACGGCTGCTTGATGCCAATAGCTTCCAACAAATAATGGTTAGTTTTGTGACAGCAAACAAACTCAACTCAAAGCCTTAATTACACGTAATGTACAGACTTTTCTACTCTGTGTCAAAGTAAAAGTAACAAGTAAAATTTAAGACTTCTTAAGACTACTTTGAACAGAATTTAATGGTAATGCTGACAAAAATTCATGAATAGAGTTTAGGAAAATGTATTTCTTTTCTCCAACATGTTGATTCACATCGTTCTGAGTTGAGCTGATTTCTTGCACGAGGTGCAGCAAACTTCAAACACATTCCTCCACTTATATCAACCAGGTCGAGAATGATTTTTTCACCAAGATTTTCTTGAGATTTGGAGCTCACTGGTCTTTCCATAGGATTTCATGACAATAAGAAATGCATCAAAGAAAAAAAAAAACACACACACTTTCTCTTTAAACCCTTCACCTGTAACACATGAGTGACTGCTTTGTGTACATACCTGTAGGGCACTATTCAGGAAGCAGCTGTTCTGTCCTGGTTCATTGCTCAGCCCTTTACTGGGAGCGATGGACGTCATGGTGCGTGGCGTCAAGATTCCCTGCATCCCGCTGACACCACCTCCGCTTCCTCCACCCCCGATGCTGCTGCTCCCCCCGATGCCGCCACCTGACGCAGAGTAGCTCCTCTTCCACGACATCGTAGTGGTGTCTGTACTGGAATCAGCTTCCTGTGGTCCGTTTTAGTGTCCAAGGAGACTGATCCATTTCCTCCAGCAAAGGTGTGGATGGAAATAAAATGCTTATACTCCAAATGGGAACACGGAATTCTGACTCCAAAGCCTGGGAATCCAAATACACCTAAAGAGTGAACGGTTTTAGTTTACTTTAACTGGAAATGAGATCCAAAAAAATCCTGGAAATAAAAACACTCCAGCAGTTTTTTCATATAATCCTAAAAGTTCTGTATCCTTGCATGTTTCAGATTCTTTACATAAGTATTTAAAGACTTCCAAAAGCTTCTGTGCTTTATAATCCCAGACTTTCCCAGCCTGCTGTCCATCTGCAGCCGCTACAGGTGAGGTGACCTTTACCCTCCTTTTACCAGTTAACATGTGCAATGGAGCTGTGCCTGCATCCCGTCCTCCACGTTATCACCATCGTGGCCATCCCAACTCACAGCAGCAAGGGTCAAAGGTCAAACAGCTTTGCAGCCACTCAAGATAAATCTGCAAAAGAGAAAAAAGTAAAGTGCATATTGCAAACAAACGTATCAAACTATAAGGAAAAAGTGTAGTGTGCATAGAGAGATATCTATCCATCTCCCTAATCCCAAGTCACAGCCATTGTTAAAACATACACACATAGACAAAAATTTTAAGCATCTCACTGTAAAATTTGTAGTTCTTTATTAACTTTGTTGGCATAATTAACATGAATATGTTTATACAATTTAATTACAAATACACATTACACTGCCCAGTCAAAAACCAAAGTCCTTCATACAATATTTTCCTTGGATCACCATCACAATATATGTCATATTTCTACATCCGTAGTTGTATTAAGTTTTAGCCAAAATCTTGTACTGATGATGAGTCTTGTCCATCACATCCCAAACACTCTCAATGAGGTTCAGGACTGGGCTCTGGTGGTCAGTCCATGTGTGAAAATGATGTCTTTGTGTTCCCTGAACGACACTTTCACAAACCAGATGAGCCTGATGAATCATGGAATTGTCCAGTTTTTATGCTCTCCAGCAAATTTAAGGTTGTTTAAGAAATGAGAAGCTAAGCACAGCATTAGGGTTAAAAAGGCAATAATAGGGTAATAATTATCCAGTGGAAGAATCTGAACCTTTATATGTTAAATGCAGGTGGGGACGGTTTTGACCTGCTGTGGATTTCATTCAAAAATTAAGGAATATTCAACTAAAACCAAAACAGTCTTTTCCCCAACACAAGTACAGATTAGCATGGCCCAGTAAGTGTGATGGAAAAAAATACAATTTCAGAGTTGTTTTTCTTTATTCCTGAATAATACTGGATGATGTCTTAAGTAGATTTATTTCCAATACTTGTGCAGCACCAACAAAGTGTGGAGATGGATCTGGACATGTGAGACGAGCTACACGCTGCTGATGATGCTGAGGCTACCTGCTCATTCACCTGGGAAACAGGAAGTGAGAAAGTACTACATGTGTGTAGTCAACAACAGAGAGGTAAAGTGCAGGTCAGAACAGAGGGAGGTGAGGAGGGATTAGACTGATCAGACTTTGTGTGTCTGCACAGGATTAGACACAGTGTGTGTGTTAAGTGAATGCATTATGTCAATGAGCTTTTCTTCATCTCCTCAATATAAACAAACACGTCACAGCAGACGGCCTGAAACATGATGAATAAGAGATCATCAAAAGGATTTATTCTTCCTAAATACAGCTGAAAATTCAGTATTCCACAATAGAGAAGGAATAAAAATAGCAAAAGCTGTGAAATATCAAAGAAAAATTGCAATGTTTGCAAAAGAAAAAGTTTTTCTACCAGCCCTTGACAGTCCCACTTAATAATTTCACTGGTGCTTCAGTTTTACTACAACAGAAAAAGTACCCAACTGATCCTTTAACCTCTGAACAAAACCTGCTTCAAATGTATGGACATAACACCTGGCAGTCAAAAGAAGGCCTGCAGGTGACAGCAGCATGCCTGACCAATCACAGCACCAGGATAGCTTCAGCAGCTCTCAGCTTGTTTCCTTTCCTGGTGAGTACTCAGGCTGATTTGGTGTAAAAATGATTATATAACAAAACACCAGACTGTCGCAGAGCAACACACACACAGAGCTCTAATCACCTCTAATTCTCGGGGCTGGCTGAGCGCCGGCTCCATGCAGACGCTCTACTCAATTCACACTAGAGCTGGCAGGAGTTTGGGTGCTACTGGGATCACTGGGAGGAGTGGGATGAGCCCCACGGGGACGCAGAGATCGACAGGTAGGAAACATGTAGAGGCAGCAGGCAGACAGACAGATTACAGGTTACAGGTGAGTCTGACCTGTTGGATGAGTTGGCAGCTGCCACACTTCATTCAGTCTTAGATTCATTTAAGCTACGCTTGTGACTCACTGTCTGCTGTGAAATTCACAAAACACACAAAAACCAGCGAATGCATCAGAGCTGCAGCAACTGCCAAGTAAGGACAGATCTGTCAAGATGCAAATGCACGTGAAAACTGCAGATGGTTTTTGTCCTACTTAGTGAATTTTAGAATTACTGTCACAGTTTTCATCTGCAAAACTTTTTCATTGATGAGAATTGAACAGTAGCCAGGTTACTACAACATATTCTAACTATCACATTACAAAAGGTTAATGGAAATGCCCATGTGCAAACTAAGGTCCATTTTTCAGACGGTTTCTGCCAATTTTGAAAAAGAGTGAACGTGTATGAGATGAAAAATCCTTTAGCTAAAGTTCTGATGTAGCCAATATTTAATACCCACATAGCAATGCAAATGGTTCACAACACTGAAATGAATAAATAAACAAATATGTTAAGTCAATGGACCCTCTCATGTGCCCCCACCCTACTGCATCCTTACAGACTGGAGCTACATCTGCAAACGGACGTCCATCAGTCCTGGTGCATCTACAGTCTGTCCGTCCATGGGAGTGGATCTCTCCTTCACTGTGGTTCTCCCTCAAGTTTCTCTTTTCCCACTGGGCTTTTGGAGCTTTTCTTTGCCGAGAAGGAGGGTCTAAGGACATGGACATAATCCATTTCCTCCATTTGCTATTTATTAGACTGTTGTATCCAATTAATTCTGTAAAGCCCTGTGAGATAACCTTGTTTTGAAATATAGGGCTCTACAAATAAAACAGAATTGAATACAGGGATTAAAGCAAAACAAAAACAAAAAATCCCGAGCTTGAACTTTTTTTTTATGTGGGTGGGTGGGGGTGGTAATCTGTGGCGTGGACACATTAACAGGATCAAAATGATTTAATGAATTAAGGAAAACATGGTGTTTTTAAGCTTTTTGGAAATAAATAGTATGAACTCTGGTGTTATACCGTGTGCACTGGAAAAAGTCTAAATCTTACCAAGTGTATTTTTCTAATTTATAGTCAAAATATCTCATCACACTTAAAATGAGACATAATCATCTAAAGAGTAACTTTTCAATGAAAAATAAGAACTGATTTTTAGACAATAGATCTGAAAAATCTGATTTCAAGAAATCTTGCCAAGGTCATTTTCACTTGTTCCATTGACAGATTTTTTGCATAATTCAAGCGAAAATATCTTTTATTCATTTCTTTTAACTTCTTTTTAGAGGGCCATTTTTTCCAGTGTGTGTTCAAATAGCTGGCATGCTGATTGGACATTGACATTTTATTGAAAGCAATTTTGTCTTAAGCTACTTTTCTGCATAAATTCACTAGGGGTTGGGCGAGCTTGAAAGACAGATCATAATCTGCGATGAAAGTGCACGCCCATATTTTCAAGTCACACACTTGGTCAGTTATTGATGCTGGTACATCAGCTGTGGTTGTTGCTCCCGGTAACCACGTTGTGTGTGGGAGAGCGCAAACAGCTGATCTATGAGTAGGTCTGACGTGTGGCGTGGAAGCACTTTTTTGCCACTACATGCATATACGAGCTATCTGGAGCACAGAGTGCAGAAGCAAGCACCTGGCTCTCTTAACTTTTGACAGCAGCTACTAAAAAGCTCACTGTCCTTCCCCATCTCCTCTAGCCATGCCCAATACCATTTATTTTTTAAATCTTTATCAACTAGCGGGGCATCTTTCCCCCGATTCATGAATTTGGTCATCTTTACACTCAATGTGATGTCTCTCTACTTGGGCATGTAGTCTACGCAGAGTGATGGAGAAATCATAAGACTTGGTCAAGGAACGTTTTCCCAAGACCTGCCCCATTTTACTTCTGATTGGCTAATAATGCTAGTTTCAGAGCGGGAGAGTTGTGCTCCTTTCATGTCATTGGCAGAAAGACACATACACTCAAAAGCAACAGGGTTTTTTTTTTTTTTAGATTGAGTTACTTTTTTTTCTCTGCAGTCAAGCGCTGCATGTCGGAAATCCAGCATGGTGCCAGAATACTTTAATACCTGTGAATAGATATTTAGTCAATTAAAACTGGACTAGGGTTGTAATGATGTCAAGGTGTTACGATTAATCACGATTGTAAATGTGACGATTAATTAATCATCAAGGTTGCCAAAAACTGTCTCAAAGTACAGTAGATTAAGAGCAGAACCAAAGACAAGCCACTATGTGCTTCCCACACGGAGCAAACGCAATGTTACACAAGCACTGCATTCACCATTCCACAAGTGAAAATGGCAGAGAAGGAACAAGCTGACCGTCTGTCTCCATCTGCTTTTATGTTCAGACACGAAGTGCACAGTAAATTTCACCCAGCAAAGAGTCGCTGTGGGGGGACAATGTATTTCTGAATTATCTTGACCATAAATATATTTTCAATGCAAGTTCACTTTCGTTTCCATAGAGTTTGCGTTCACTACCATCATCTACACAGCTTCAGGCCACCACTGTGTAACCCATTCACAACAATCTGCATAGCTTTCATACAGTAACGCCGTTCTTCTCCTGCAGTTCACACTGTGGCATCAGCGTCATCGATGAATACTGTAATGTCTGAATCTGAACCTGACAAAACATAGAAAGACGTAACCACATGGTCTCTGAATGTGTACATTTTACTATATCAACTGCATTGAATATTGCTGTACATACCAGAGCTACTTCCTTAAACACTGACATACATATTGAACAGCGCATCCCAGAATACATTGCGCAGGTGTCTCTTAAAGTGACAGAACCTTTTTCTACATTACCTACATTACAAATACTATATTGATTTGGCGAGGGGTCAAGAAGTTGAGTATTAAAAACATGCAGAGAAAAAACTTTGGAAGCAAAGTCCTAACTTTTTTACCTGACTGTATGTGAGGCACGTGTTCTGAAATTACACAAAAGCCACTTTGTGAAAAGTCATGGTCTTATTTGATGAATAAATAATCAAGCTCATTGAACTGCACTGCATTTTTTTTTTTACCAGAACAAATGTGCTGAACCAGGATGGGCTTCATCACTCTGTATAATGATTTGGGTGCAAATTGTATTGTCTTGCTTCGTGAAATGCCATACATGTATCTTTAATATATTGAATCAGAAATGCTGTATTGAAATCCATATCGTATTGGCCTTACAACTAAGATTCCCAACTCTAGTAAACACACTGTTTGATCACAAGGCAAACTGCAGGAAATAGTCTGATGCAGGCCTGGGCGATAAATCGATTTTATCAATTAATTCGAGTTTTTTGTTGCGGACGATTTCAAAAATCAAAAATTCGCCTTTTTTCCTCCTCTTCCTACAGCGCACCTTTTCCCCAGGAGCTTCCGGGTCATCCTCCCTCTCCCTCGTTTCCTTAAAGGTGGGGTACAAGCAAGCTACATTTAGAAAATACACTGTTCAAAAGTCCAAACCCTTTCCTTCAGACATCCCCCCAAAGCCACGCCGCTAGAATACTGGCACGCGCAATGCTTGTTCGCGAAGATTCACATGCGCTGCACAGCAATAATTTGCTCGGCTCTGTCTTGCGCTCCGGTTCGGGCTCCACACCGGCTCTGGTCCGTGCATATCTCCTTCAGGCCCCGTCCCAAAGTTCCCCCTTGGTCCCTAGCACTCGTTTTGGAGTCCCCTCATTTTTAAGTGCACTTCGAACGGAGTCACAAGGGGTAGGGAAGAAAATCCTAAATCGACCTTTTTGTGAAAAAAAATCGGAGATTTTATTTTCAGGCCATATCACCCAGCCCTAGTCTGATGCATCTTGAACTTTGAATAAAATGTGACAGCCCTAATAAGTACTGTTGTGAAATGAATTTGCACAAAATAATCGTAGTATTCATGAAACTGCAATTATTTCTCTAACACCAATCATAGCACCAAAATCTCTAATCACAACACCTCTAAACTGGACAAAAACTAAAATATTTCAGATGACTAAAATGTCAGCAAAACTAAATGGTATTTTAGTCAAAATTAATATTTCTTGCCCAAATTTCTGTTAAATAATCAGTGCGTTTACATGCACAGTGAAAATTGACTTACTGCCTTAGTCCGGCTAATATCAAAGTTTTCAAAGCCATGTGAACACCTTAGTCGGACTGGAATCGAACCAAACTGGAGTTTGAGAAATCGGACTAGTCGACCCAGATAATGCAATTCTTAGTCGAGCTATGCCTGCATGTATACGCAACCCACGCTTAGCCGGACTATTGACTGGCCTGGACACGCCCCCTTCCCGAAATGACGAGAGTCACGACATGAAAACAACACAGTAGCAGAAGATATTAGCCTTCTGCTAATATCATCTCCAACAGACTTTGGTGCAGTTTACGTGTAACCCGATCCGGGTGAAATGTTTGGACCAAAATGGACTGAGCTGCTGCATCGTTGTCGCCCATATTCTCGCTTTGTGTTGTTGTCCTCCTTTTACTACGTCTGCTTCAAATCTGCAGAGTATCTTTACTAATTGTTCTTCATCCATGATGCCAACCGGAAGAATGCCAATGCTAAAGGGCGTGTAGCGCCACCTAGTGTCTGGGAGTTGAACGTAAATTCGATTTTCTCGCTGTGAAATCTGAGTATACATGATGTATACTCGGATTTCTCCGAAACTCTAGTTAAGTCCTTAGCTCGGTTATTGCCAATAGCTTTATTTAGATGTGCATGTAAACGTACTGAATTACACAAAGGTATCATCAATGTGAGTCTTACTATGTCCTTGTGTTTGAAGCAGCCCATCTACACTGATCTTCCTAAAAAAATAAATACAGACAGCTGATAGTTTGTACAGAAGGACACTTGGAGATGTTCAGATAGGTTACAAAGGAGGAGACTGAGTGGACAATACCAGATTCCCTTTACTTCACACCTGCTTATTTATAGCAGTTTCAGTGTCTAGGTCTACTTTTTCCTCCATTAAAGTCCTGAGAGTGTCCCTGGGTGAAATATGTTCTAAGATGCATTCTGGGCACAGGAACTGAACTCTTGCTGCTGACCTCATTGGCAGCGAGTCTGAGGGAAGATTTGGGGCCTAATGACTAAAAGCAGAGCTCATGAATATACAGCCGTCCTTCATGAAAATAACTCTGAGAATTTGGGAATGTGGAGCACTACAGTCACTTAAATCCTCCCAGTGAAAAGAGGAATTAACAGCTTGTCATCTCCCTGCGAGACTCTCAGACGAGTCTGCATCTTGAGTCAAGGACACTTCAGCAGTCAGAGTGGTGGCAGGTACACACTCTTTCTGACCTTTGACACCACAAGGTGAAAGAATATGATGATGGAAAAAGAAGGAAAACCTCAAGTCCTCAGATATTTACCCTTTTTGTCTGATGTGCTGATAAACCCTGGAATCATGTTCACGCTTCCATCCCATCACTGGGTGCTTTCACAGTGGGGGAACCTTTTCATTATTACAACGGTTTGTTTTCACACTGCAAGAACTATGAACTACTTTAAGCAGCATATGACTATCACAAATTTTTCTTAAAATTTGTAAAGCCTGAGTGATATCCTAATTATCAATACTCCATTAATCTTTCTGTGCTTACGCACCTAAATCACTCCCTTCTCAGTGAACAACTTTGAAGATGACGCCATCACAAGCAGTCCATTTGTTTACATACCGACGTACGTACATCATTTGGGCCATTTTGGAATTTTTTTTGCGTGTGTATGCAACTAATTTAGAAAAAACAGACCATGAAAAGGCCAAAGAGCAGGAACCCTATGCTTGCTTACTGCATTTAGTGCTGCAACAATGAATCTATTCAATTGATCCAAATCAACTCTTAAAAGAGTTGACAATGAATTCAGCAATAGATTCATTGGGTCTTGAGCACGTTAGTATTGAGGTATGCCCACATGCTGTGTAGTGTAACAGAGGAAAGACTAATATCTTGCTAGTCTCTAGCCATAACAAGTCTAGGTAGTAGACTAGTGCTTGCGAACCCGAAGCCATTGCAGGGATGTAATCAATGGTGACTTGTCTGCAGCCTATATTGCTTTGGTTTAAATCATCTTTGAGAATTAAGTCTTTTGTGTTTATCTGATGAATCAATTAGTTATCAAAATAATCTACAAATGAATCAATTATTAAAATCCCACAATTTGATTACTTCACTTGATGAGATGAAGCGATGTATGTGTGCATAGAGCATTAGCTTTGTGGTTCTTTAATACAGAGATAGAACATCAATTCAAGTCCACTTGTGCCATGGGTTTAACTAATATACCAATATTTACTGCCAATAACATATTGCACAAAGCAGTAATGTGACATATTCTGGTGTATATTTTTCAATCAGTCTTTTATACAATTTTAATCTTCATTTGGAAAGATACTTTACAATGGACAACTACGCATATTTGCATATCATGTCTGAAAAATCAACAGTTGTAAAGCGTGAAATTTAACACACATGTATCCCATATAACTTCTCTGTTTAGAAAAAACTAAACAAAGTTCACCGTTCTTAAAGTAAATCTTCCCTTTTTTCGTAAAGCTATATTTTGTTTGACCTTAGAACAAAAAGATGTTGCATTTTTCTCCTTTTTTTCATTATTCTTATTCCAAAATCCACACAGTCCACTATTGTAAATAATGTATACATTTTCAAATGGGAATGTTGTAGAAATTTTGATGTTTTTAACTGGGACCCCAGGAAGAATAGCAACCACTATGGTGGAAGCTAATGGGGATCCCCAATAAACAAAAAACAAGTTTCAGCTCTAGTACATTCAACTAGTTTAGTTATAACTTGTCATTTCCAGTTCAGTTAAATCTAGTCTCAATGGTGTGATGTATACAGTCCATTTTGACCACGATTCTATAATTTTATCCCGTTTTACTTTTAATGAAAAGGGCGGTTTCTGCATTACTTAGATTACTTTTAACTAGAGCTGGACAATAATTCAATATCAATATATATCATGAAATACTTTTATTCAATAATGGTGATGAGTTTTAAACACATTTCATTACATTACAGTCTATGTCAGAGCTCTACAATTCACCCATTTCAGTCGCATCAGCGAGCAAGTATTTCGGCGTGAGAACCAAGAGAACAGAACAGTCACATGTGTGCAAGTGTTTCTTTCACCCACCATAAGCAGAGCATGCGCACAGATGGAAGGCACAAGTTTAACGTTCTAAAATGAATCCAACCGGCTCTGTCCCATGAGCCCCAGGGGAAGAGGAGGCGTGTCCATCTCACTCTGTACAGTTCTGCCGCAGGAGGGACATGGAGGAAGTGTGTTGAAAATCCCTCCACTGGAGGTCCTCCGGCCCCAGACTGGAACCCCAGTGGGAGGAAATGTCCACCCGGAGCATCTGTGAGGCGAGTCGCGGAAGTCAATCGTTCTACGAATATTAACTTGGATCCACAGTGTGGATTCAGAGGAACAGGAAGGCGACAATGACGGACCGCTACCCCACCCACCACCACCTCCGCTCCCACCAACAATCACAGAGCCCCACCCTCCAGTAAGTAAAAGCACCAGCTATAAAACAGAACACAGATGAGGCAGAAGTCCGTTGTGAGCCACTGTAGAAACCTGGTCCTGTTCATTATTTCAGAGCGGATGCATTTATTTACTGCTGAAATGTCAGATTTATTTCCTTTCTAATATTAATATTGATACCGGTACTGATGTGTTAAATGGCTGGTATAGTCAAATAACCAGGTTACAGCTCAAATTTGTACTTTGGTGTCACTAAATGAATCTCAATCAATGAATTAATACTGAATCGAGCCAATATTGGATCAAATCAAATCGAATCATGATTAATAGATTCAGAACCTTATGAAACTTATTAAAGCTATTAATATTGACAAAGTTGAGAGGTTTATGTTTATTTGACGGCGATTTCAAATTTCTTTGTTTGAAGGCTAAATACAAATAAAAGGTGAACATTAATTTAT
>JAPTYQ010000008.1:31593675-31605193 GCA_029814465.1 Ostorhinchus cyanosoma
TGTCCAAACAAATGGACCTTTAGTTGGACCAGGCATTAAAATGAACAAGAAACTGAAGAAAACAAGGGTGGTCTAATCATTTTTTCCACGACAGTATATGTCTGTTATCTTTGGAAAATGTAATGGATGACATGGTTGTACATGTAAACACTGCAGTAATGGGTCAATAATACAAGAACAAGCTTAGTTTCATCATGTAAAAGTCACACATGTGTGTATGAAGTTTGTGTTGGAATCTGTGTTGTGTTGGTCTGTATTTGATGGTTTGTATCTGATGTCACATGTGTTGCACAGTGCAGGGCTGTAACAAATGACTATTTCAATAATCCACTAGTCATCGACTACTTTAACGACTTGTCAACTAGTCAGATTTTGAGCTTAAAAAAATCACACATAAAACAGTGGCTCTTATTTCTGTTTATTGCAGCAATAAGATACAGTTTATTTTCTTTAATAAGAACACTTTGTGCACAACAATTAGAATGCATAACAAAGTTTATCAAACAACTGAATATTCTAAAGTTGCAATCAGCAATGAAATAAACATTTGTCTTTAAACAAAAGTGCATGGCAGCACTAACTAAACAGCCCTGTCCAACAAATGAAGAGAAACCTAGAAGGACCTGAAGCACAGTCCTTTACATAGAAATCAGTGGAGTAGGATGTCGCTATCAACGTAATAAATGGAGACAATTGGACGTAAACAGATGTCTGACATAAAAAAACTACCCCGCACAAATGAAATAACTCAAATTTCAAATCTATCACATAGTTCCTTTAACTTGCTTCCCTTAAAAGGACTTTAGTGCTTTATTCTAAGTAATAACCTGTTTTTTAATGTCCTCAGGGGCCCCTTCCTGGTGGCCCTCGGCCGGTCCTGGCACCCAGAGGAGTTTAACTGCCACTACTGCCACATGTCTCTGGCCGACGTCAGCTTTGTGGAAGAACAGAATAATGTTTACTGTGAGAACTGCTACGAGGAGTTCTTCGCCCCGACCTGCGCTCGCTGCAACACCAAGATCATGGGGGTGGGTCGCTGCGAACTACCAAAATATGAAAACTGCTGAGTTGGCATCAAGGCCAAGGGGTGGTTCTGGTTCTAATGAGTGCATCATCTTTTAACAAATTCTACAAGACTAAGAGTTTAGGATACGTACTGTTGTCATATATGATCCACTGGTCCCATAACTACTCAGCTGTAAACATGTCCACGGGGGTCTTTAGAGTTGGACCTTGTTTTGGAGTCAGAACTTGGTTTTTCAGGCCCAGATCCACTGGTGTTGACTGGGTGTTGTGTGTTCCAGGAGGTGATGCACGCTCTGCGGCAGACGTGGCACACCACCTGCTTCGTGTGTGCAGCCTGCGGTAAAGCCTTTGGAAACAGCCTCTTCCACATGGAGGACGGAGAGCCGTACTGCGAGAAAGGTACGAGCGCAGCGTTTAGGCCCAAGCTCAGACTGAGCTGAGGACGTGACCCCGTCTGACCCCGTCTCTGTCTCTGTGTCCATCAGATTATGTCGCACTCTTCAGCACTAAGTGTCACGGCTGTGATTTCCCAGTTGAAGCCGGTGATAAGTTCATCGAGGCTCTGGGTCACACTTGGCACGACACCTGCTTCGTCTGCGCGGTAAGAACAAGAAACACACACAAAACAGATCTAGCTCCCTTTGGAACTTTGACAGAACTCTGCTATTTTTGATAAGTACGACTGGATGACTTTTTTTTATTATTCAAGTTTTTATTGAAATTGACTGTAGATGTTATTGGACTGGTTTGTTGTTGTTTATATCTATAGATATTCTTATATATACTTTTATACTGTTGTTTCTATATAGATATTTTTTCTATATCCTTTTACACTGTTTGTGGTTGTAGTTTCAGATGGTTTTAGAATAAAGGACAAGTTGTCATTGTCACACTTGTCTGTTTCCCATTTTTACTTTTTTTTCCTCACATAATGATTTAATCAAATCAAAGAAAAACCCATAAAGACCCAGTGCTATTTTTGTGGCAGTTCCAAAATGATTTTTTTTCTCCATTTCTACCTTTCTTAACTGATTTACTAAATTTTTTAAAAGAATATTAGCCTCTGTATTTAGCTTTTTTTTTTTTTTGTAAATCATGTATTTTCCTATATTTAATTCACAGATCCTATAAATGTTCATGACAACTTAGAGTACATTCAAAGTTCATTATATTAAAACCGAGAAAAATTCAGAAAAATTCAGAAAAAGGGCAGATGGATGGATGACAAACTGATGACAATACCCTGAGGCGAGAGCTGAGGGTAAAAACAAGTGTGTCCATCCACTGTCATTGATCCAACTCCATGGGTTTTACTGATGATTCAATGTTGGAGAAGATGATGGTGTTTCCACGGTAACTCCAGAGCCTCTGAACGTCCAAATGGGTCATATCTGATGAGCATGAAAAGATGAAGAACTGTATTTACACTAATTATTGTCATGTATTGATAGGATTAATGGATCAACAGGGATTAAACGTATTTGTGGATGGCTTGTGTCACCAGTGGCTGTTCGGGTCTTTGGGTTAATCGACTACAAAAATAATCGATAGCTGCAGCTCTTTTAGTCAGTGGTCTTATAGCAGGGGCATCAAACTCATGTTAGTTCAGGGGCCACATTCAGCCTCATATGATAGAAAGTGGGCCGAACCAGTCAAATATTATAAGTAATAGGAGACTCATTTTTGAGTGAAATAAGCAAAGTTCTGTGCTTGAACATAACATGAACAAATATGAACAACCTGTAAAGTCTAAAGAAAAATAAAGGCAAAGTTAACAATATTAGGGCTTAGTTGATCATTTTTACATGTGAATCACAACTTACAGAACACAGTGGATCTACAAATACACAAAACAGAAAAAAACAGGCAGAATATTATTAAAATTCCACATATTTCTCTCAAGACATTTCAGGTTATTCACTTTTTTTGTTTGTTTTTACTTCTATTCATTCGGTTTTTTTTGTTGGTTTTTCTTTTTACAATTTTACAAACAGTAAACACTCACACACACACACACACACACACACACACACGCACACACACACACACACACACACACACACACACACACAAAAACAGTTAGTTAGAATATTAATTACAGTGATGCTACAAAACTGGATTATGTAATATATGCATATGCAACATCACTAGCACACTGAGGTAGTACATAATGTTTGCACAATAGTTCATGTCATAGAGTAAAAAAAAACAATAAATAAAACACAGAAGCATGTGAATCAAGAATGTTATTTCTTTATAATCAAAGTGAAAAGGAAGACAAGCAGAGAAAACAAAACAAAAAGGGACAAATATCCATCATGTTATGTACTAAAGTTCAAATTATACTGCACTCCCAAAAGTTCCAGTGGCTTCTTCCAAGTTTGAAGGAAAATGAGTCCTTTTCTTAATGTAGTGTTCTAGTTTTACCACTGTCACTGCTTCTGAGGTCAGGGATTTCCACATTTCAGGTTTTTCACATTTTTTGTAAAAGGCTCGTCAGTAAAAATAAACGTTTTTGTGTATTTTTTTTTCACTAAAACAAAGAAAGTAATTAGCAGTTTTCATTATTTATAGGTTATTTTGAAAGTATTTGACTGGTCTGACCCACTTTAGATTGAATATCTTCAGTGTCATGTTTGCATTTCACAGATTCACTGAACCCTGGGTTTGACCCCGGGTCGCGGCTTTGACCCCGGGTCGCGGCTTTGACCCCGGGTCGCGGCTTTGACCCCGGGTCGCGACTTTGACCCCGGGTCGCGGCTTTGACCTCGGGTCGCGGGTTTGACCTCGGGTCGCGGCTTTGACCTCGGGTCGCGGCTTTGACCTCGGGTCGCGGGTTTGACCCCGGGTCGCGGCTTTGACCCCGGGTCGCGGCTTTGACCCCGGGTCGCGGCTTTGACCCCTGCGCCCTCTGGGATCCACGGTGTTCTTAAAACCTTCTTGTGTGTGACTCCTTGAAAACTCCATGACTTGACACATTAGTTTTAATTGTGAAAAGGCGTCATTATTTAGCCTGTGCATCATCTTTTCTAAGTCTTCAAGTATTTGGTATGAATTAGCATTAGCATTAGCATTAGCTCCTCCAGTTGGTGAGTGGTTCCTGATTCCCACAGACTGGACCCAGTGCAGCCGATCTGATCCACAGAAAGGTTTCATCGTCCGTCCAAACCAAACATTTAGAGCCTGTTTCACGTGTCTCAGTCCTAATCTGGAATACCGTCGGTCTGTTTCTGCAGGTCTGCCATGTGAACCTGGAAGGCCAACCTTTCTACTCCAAGAAAGATAAACCTCTGTGCAAGAAGCATGCCCACGCCATCAATGTGTAGACCCACCCCCTGAAAGGAGGAAGGGGCGGGGCCAGCCAGCCGCAGACCTGCTGCCAACAACACAAACAACAATACCTTTGACTGATGTGTGCAAGCGCTTTGGGACTGTTTCTCTTATACTTTTTGGTTGATTGTTGTTTAAAACGATGCTGCAGAAAGTCCTCAGTAACAGCATTCTGGTTTCTGTCGTCCATGACTTTATTATGTAATGTTTTTTTTGTAATGTTTTCTACTAGATGCTCCTACTGGGTTGGATGTGACTGCTGTGCTGTTCTGTTGAGTTTCTGTGGAGTCTGCAGTTAAACCCCCACCAACATCAACTGTATACATTTGTACAGTTTTACCAGAACAAACACTCACTTCTCAGTATAATTAAATGGTGACTATATTTGTGTCCTTGAATTATGAGTCCTTATTCCAGTGACCCCGTATACATCCGACTTCCAAAATAACATCCTCATGGCTTGGATGTGTGCCTACTTTAATGTTCCAGTCATTTCAATGCTTCTTAAATGATTTTTTTTCCATCTAAGTGAGGAATGTTTTAGCAGAGAACAACAGAACAGCACATGAACAGGCCTTATCTGACTGACTGACTGACTGACTGACTGACTGACTGACTGACTGACTGACTGACTGACTGACTGACTGACTGACTGACTGAGTGACTGGATCTGACGGCGTGTGTCTGCCTTACATGGATGAACTCGGGACTTCGAACTAGAACTAGGAAACACGACCAGCCGACACTTTTCACCCACTTAATTCCACCTGAAAAAAGTCCAAATGCACTGCGGTGAATGAAGATGTCTGTATGTATTCTGTATGTCATCCACCCTGATCAGCTGTTGACATGATATTAAAGCGAACAAACTCACAGCTGGATTTTTGATAATGTAGAGACAAGAACAACATGGTTAGTTAGAGAAAGATCACAGCGAGGGTTCAAACAAGATGTCATCAAACCTAAAAATTAGATTAGTCTGTTTGATATGAGGTCAGTGTACAGAAAACAAGGATAAATGTCAAACTAACAGCTGAGTGTCCTTTACACTGCAGAGGCCCAGAGTCCAGACAGAACCAACAGGAACTGTTTGTTTAAAGTCTGTTTGTGTGAAGCTGTATTTGAGGTAAAGCTGTGATTTGGCTGCATATTCTCACTGATCTCTGTCTGAATCCACATTAAGTCGGTGTTACTTTGCAACTAATAACCTTGAATTTCATATTTATTTACTATTGTGTCTGTGTGGTATTTATTTGAGAGCTAATATATCATCACTGCTGCATTCAGTGCTAATTAGGTTAGTTTAATTAATATTATTTCTGGGATGTTTGGCATCACAAAAATGCATTTTTGAGTGTTTTTTTTGTAATTACACTGTACTTGTCTGTTGCTGTACTGAACTCTTTGAGTCTGAATGTTTATTACGTTATTTTCTCTCCACAGTAACTTAACAGCTCTGTTCATACTGAAAGTCCCTTTTTCATTTCTTTTCAATGTCAATATTCTGATTTTATCTTGATCACATGTTCATGTTATTGTCATTGCGCATGCAATCGTTTGTCTCTTTTGGGTCTTTTTTGTAACATGAGTAAATGATTAACACCCAGGTTCACACCAGAAAACCTTATTAGAGCTGAACTGAATGTAAAACAAATCATAAACCTGGCTTTAACACGTACTTTCATTGACAAATATATTTGTAGTTTTCGTAGCATCTAGTGGCCGACAGAAGAACTGCAGCTGACAGCACAACGTCGTGTATGTTCAGAAGTGATGGAAGCAGAATGAGTCCGACGCAGACCGTTGTTTCAAATCTGCAGTTTTAGATGAAATGAGGTGAAGTGTGTATTTCAGACGCGTCCTGCTGTTTTTTGTGCCTTCCTGTTTCTCTGCTGTCTGTTTGACCGACCGGCGCGCTCACTCATTTCCCATGAGTCTGTGCGCTGGTGTACAGTTTTTACTTGGAATATTTTATACAAAGACTAAATGTGTGCATGCGCAGCGTTTGTCCTCACAGCATGTGGACGGAGGCGGCGTCAGTATTAGTTTGTGTTTGTGCCACAGTGTCCGAAAGAAGTGCTTCATTCACCTGTATAACCCTTTAACCCGTGTCAAGTGTTTGGACTGGTTTAGTCTGGTTTGGACTGATTTAGACTGATTTGAACTAGTTTGGACTGGTTTAGTCTGGTTTGGACTGATTTAGACTGATTTGAACTAGTTTGGACTGGTTTGGACCAGCTTGGACTGGTTGGTTTGGACTGGCTTAGACCGGTTTAGACTGGTTTGGAGTAGTTTGGACTGGTTTAGGCTGGTTTAGACTGTTTTGAACTGGCTTAGACTGGTTTAAACTGGTTTGGACTGGTTGGTTTTAACTGGTTTAGACTGGTTTAGATGGGTTTGGACTGGTTTAGACTGGTTTGGACTAGTTTTAACTGGTTTGGACTGGTTTAACTGATTTAGACTGGTTCAGCTGGTTTGGACTGGTCAAAGGGCTACAAATCCAACTTCCCACTGTCACATTTGCCTGAAGGTTTGTCAGGATAGATTAAACCTCCAGACTTTCCAGGGTGGTGTTTTTGCTGCTTTGTCATAGTAACATTTTCTTTTAAGAAAGATTTAAGCGATAAGTGTTGAAGTCAAATAAAAGAGCACCATGAACCCTTGAACATGTTTGCTGTAAAGGTTTGATTCCTTCTGCTCCTAAATCCTTTTTCCAGATTCTTTTCTCTTTTTTCTACATTTACGTTGCGTTATGACGACAGTAACATTCACTTCAGCCCAAAACAGAACATGGAGGAAAACGGTTCCTGCTGAATTGATTTCATTTTTCATATTTAAGAGTTTCTATCCTGAAAGTATTTGGAGTCATGTCTTTGTTCAACAGACGGCTCTAGTTTGGCAGGTTTAGTCTCTGCTGACTTTGGTTTAGTTTAACATTTACTTATGGGTGAAGATTTGAAAGTTAGTTAATAAATGTCTACTTTTTAGTCACTATCAAGGCTTTATCAACCAGTATTAAATGCCAAATGCTACTGAGATTCAACCATTGAAATTATTATGATTATGATTATTGTTATTATTCTATGTATGCATATCTTTATAAGAGTATCCAGAGTCTGTGTTATTTAGTTTTTCACTTGTTATCACCACAGGTTTTCATTGCTATTGAAATGTTTCCCTGTGTTGATTAAAATCCTGAAAGCCGTGGATGTTCTGTAAATTGGTCCATGCAGCCTTGACATTTTATCTCCACAGATTCTTTTAGTCTCGTTCCTCTGTTACCTTTGTCGAACTTTATGTTGCTGTAATTATAGTAGTGCTAAATCTCAGTTTTGTTACAAAAAAAGAAAACCCTGTTAAAATTAGGTTTATTTAGTTGTTAATATACAGGTGTCTGAGTATTCAGAGACATTTTTTGTTGTGTTGTCAGCATCAGGCTAACAGTCAATCTCTGCTGACTGTTTTTTAAAGTGACTGAATACATTTTTAATCTACTTGGTTGTATTGTTTACCTGTAATTAGCAATAAATGTTGAATGTTTGTTATAAAGATAACACAAACACCTGAAAAAACCAAACGGTGAGTTATTGACGTGTGTTTTTCTAAAGTTACAATGAAGTTTTTTGGTCAACAATCCAGTTTTATGCTCAAACTCCTCTTTGATTCTCAGCTCATGTTCACACAAAGATATTATGGAAAAAAATGTTGAATAGAAATGCTTTTAGCTGGGAAAATGACAAAGCAGATTTTGATAGTGGTTCCTCTTTCGGTTCTATTTTTTTCTGGAAGAGGTCAAAACCTCCAACAAATGGCAGGATTTTAGCAACCCCTCTTCCGTACCTCTGATGGCCAGCAGAGGGCGCCGCTGAGCCTTTGTACAACTGAGGTGATAAGAAAAAACGAAGAGCTCCCACTGTTCCTCTGACTCAGGAGACCATAAACCAGCCAGCCAATGCTCAGACAGTTGGAGCAACAGGTATTACTCTCAAATTATTTGATGTAAAATGATGAATTATTATTTGTCTCTAAGATCAGGCTGTCAGATTTCAGATTTTAACTTTTATTCGTGTTTTTTTTCTCCTTTGTAGTTTGAATAGCGGAATAGATGTCCAACTTATTAAAACAACTGGTAGCATCACTCATGTTTGATTATTATTATTATTATTTATTTATTTATTTATTTTCAAAAATCTATTTTACTTTTTTCTCTTGGTTACTGGATTCTTTGAAGCTGATGTTTAACTACTGACTTTAGGCATAGTAATCTGAACAGCCTGGATAGACTCCGTCATGGTAATAGATATTAATGCTTACAATTCTTGGGGTTCAGGTTTTTGGAAATTTTCGTTTCCATTTCGATGAATCCAGGAGAATTCTGCAGCTGTGGTCCCTGGAGACATGATGCTACAATATAATAAACAAAACGTTTTTTAACGGATGTATTTATTAGGTTTACGTTGTGAATTACAGAATAACCGCAGTAATGAAACTGGGATCAGAAACTTGATTTCACGTCTTCTTATTTATGCCTAAAGAGCAGGAAACTGACTTTTATTGGAGCCTTTGAAAAAAAATCTGTCTGGATTCTCTTTGACTTTGTCTTTGACCGGGAGTTTGTGTCAATGTTTTGCGCTATTGAGTGATTGTTCCTCACGGTCGTAGACGATCTTCGTGTCTCGCTCTCGTCTGTCCAAAGCACAGACGGACTGAACGGACAGAGGACGGCGGCGACCATCAATGTGCTGTTTTCTCTGATTAAAGAAGGAATATTACCCATTTCGGTTCGTTTTTCTGATGGGAATGTGGACAGTAACTACTATAATGAATTAGCATCGAAAGAAGAACGATATCCGCTGGATAAATTAGAAGAAGAATCCAAAGGTAAGGCAGCCTTCATCGTCATGTAAAACTTCATTCTCAACCTGCGGGTCGGAGCCCGACTTTTGGGCTCGGTCTATGCGCTGGAGTGAACACCGTCTCTGTAATACGTTTGCTGAGATTTGCTGAGCTAAATAAATATTTGATGTGTTTTATGTTATCAGAGTAGGGTATGTGTATTACTTGCATTGCTGAGTAAGTGTGTATGCTGTGGTAATAATTAACCAAACACAGCCTGAGTTCTGGGTACAGATTAGTGTGCGTGCATATGTGTGTTTGTTGGCGCCAGAGGATAGACGGCTCCCTCAGGCTGCTGTCGTGGAATAAACTTTGCTTCTGCTCCCGACGTAAACTCCCACTTAACGACTAAAACACGTACAACTCACTACCACTATTAAATAGTTGTACGTTTCAACACTGATGTCCTTACTTTTCCCCTCGGAAATCTGTTTAGTTGCTGTTTGAAGCTCGTTAGCCACATTCCTTCGTTAGCTAACTTTGTTCACAGTTGACGTCGCTCGCTTGTAATTACAGTGACGTTCAATCTCAGTCGTTTGCGACAAAGATAGAACAGATTATTCAAACAAAATAGTTCAAATGTAGTTGAAGGTTGTTGAGTCCACTTGTGTCTGAAGTCTTTGAGTTAGTTCTCCTGTAGGTTAGCGGACACTGTCTGTCTTTAGCTTCATTAGCCTGTGGGCTTTTAAACTCATCCCAAAGTGGTTTGGTCTCTGTTTTCATTCCTATTTACATGTGTGTTATTCATTATTCAGTCGTAAACAGACATTTTTCGGCAGTCTGTTGGTTTAGCCTGGAAATGAGCTTTTGATCAGCGTCAACACTGTTTTGTCTGTTTTTGTGTTCAGTGGTGAAGAAAAAAACAAAACCCAATAGTTACTGTTAAATGAACCTTTTGGAAACATGAACAATGGCTAAGGAGTAACAGGGGCCTTTAGAGTCTGAACAGGGAACACAGCCCTGTAGACTTTAGGCAGAAAATGACCTTTTGTGGAGGATAAATCAGCCATTTACTGGTCGAGTCGGCCTTTTGGAATTATTTCCACTAACATACAGTCCAAGAAACAAAAATATTAGACCACCCTTGTGTTCTTCAATTTCTTGTTCATTTTAATGCCTGGTCCAAATAAAGGTCCATTAGTTTGGACAAATATACTGATACCAACACAAACAGCTCATAGTAGTTGAATTTCAGAGCTGATATCTATCCATTGAACATGTTTTCTTGACAATAACCCAAATCACTTCAGTTCTTCCATCAGTATCTGTGTCATTGTACTGATTAAAAACAGTACTTTAAATCATTCCATGTTTTCTTTTCTGTCTGTTTTAGTCACACAATCCACATAGGAGTTAGTACCTGATTGAATAACCATTGTTTTTGATGACTTTTGATGGTCTAATTACTTTTTCTGTGACTGTAAGAGCAGCTGGATACTTACAGCATTGACATGTAAACCAGATGTGTGACTGCATTTTCAGCAGAAAAGTCTCCCTAAGACAAGGAAAAACTGTACTTTATTGGTATTAATTGAAACAAAGACATCTTATAGTTGATCAGTTCTGTGTTTTACACTATAAATTAATTATAATGAATTCGTGCACAATTAAAACATCATCCACAGTTTTTAAACCTTTTCCCTTTACTTTTCTAGTGCTCTTTTTCATTTGATATTCTGACTTGTGACAATTATATTTTCAGGACAGATTTTTTTTCCCCCTTATTACACTACCTCTGCCTTGTGGGATGTGACTGATTGGGGACCCAATTGTTAAGATCAGTTTGTTGAATTTCCCAGACAGATGGATCCCTAGATGTGATCCTGTGTAGTGGTCAGGCCTGTGGCTGTTGGTTCAGCTCTCCTCAACCTGATTGGGGTATTTTGGCATAATATTGGTCTGAGTGGACATGAGCGCTTTGAATAAAAAACAGTGAAAATATGGCCTACATAGTATTGTGTGAACAGCAATTTAGCCAAAAAGCAGAGAGAAAATGCTAAGTTTGTAACTCGATGGAAAAAAAGTGGTCTGCATAATGGATGCAGCTACAAAGGAATGCAGTGAAATGACATTTTGATTGGACAGTGGGAGAGAGTACATGGAGTTTTGCAAGAAATAATTTAGATTATTGAAGAGTCTGATAAATATTTTTTTAAAGGAGTGATACTTAGCTTTTTTAAACAGAATTTGTTCATTTTCCCACATTTCCCTGTGGTCTCCATAAACTGTAAATGCTCTGCTTGGGTCTGAATTCTTCATTCATTCA
>JAPTYQ010000008.1:31695999-31709343 GCA_029814465.1 Ostorhinchus cyanosoma
ACACCGTCATCTTCTACAACATTGATTCACCATTAAAACCCATGGAGTTGGATCAATGACAGTGGATGGAAACACTGGGTTTATGTTCAGTTAATGAGAGATTTAACAAAAAAGTCACTTTTTCTTCAGTTTTCTCTGTTTCTGACATAATAACCCTCAACTTTAGTCTGAGCTTTTACGAACGTTCACATGATCAGTGAATTAAATATAGGAAAATACATGATGTTCACTGAAAAAATGCAGAATGCAGAGGATAATGTCATAATAAATTATGATAAATCACTTAAGAAAAGTTAAATATAGAGAAAAAAATATTTTGGAATGGCTGTAAAAATAGCACAGGGTCTTTATGTCCTAACTTTCTCACCAGTCGACACTTAAACACTAAATCTACAGTTTCTAAGTCTTCAGTTTGTGGTGGATGCCTTAAGAAATGCTTGAACTTTATCTTTAACCCTCCGGGGTTTATGAACCATTATTAGAAAAAAAAGGTTTTGTTTGACATTGACTGACCATGTAAACCTGGATAAATAGATACCTTTATATGTTCATATTTGCATCCTATGTTTTACTCTTTCAACTTCCAAAACAGTTCACTGAGCATGTCTGTGGGTTTTAAAGTGATAAAAAGGGTATTTTTTCAAATCAGATTTAGGTTATTTTGTATATTTTTTGGCCCAATATGATGATAAAGATAAAGTGTAAAAAGAACGGTAAGATTATTTTGGTGAAATAGTTCTGAAAAAATAAACAGCAATCAAACATGGGTATGTTAACATGTTTTATGTGCTATATAAAAGCAAAATCAGAACTATTCAAAGACGACTACCCTTCATGTCAAAAGTATTGGAAAAATTGTCTATTTGCAGTTGTAATTCCAGCTGCAGGGAAACGTCATTTTAGAAAAATGCTAATCTGGCTTTAAGTCACCTCACAGCACCGAAACTGCCTTTTTAAGAGTTTTTACTGATCTTCTTTTAACTGCCGATGCAGGTTGCTCCTCGGTCCTCGTGCTTTTAGATTTAACTGCAGCCTTCGATACTGTCGATCACCTGATCTTGCTCTCCCACCTTAAAAACTATACTAGTGTCAAAGGCACGGCCTTAAACTGGTTTAGGTTGAATCTGTCAGGACGATCCTTTTCTGTTCATTTGGGCACTCACAGGTGCTGCCCCCCTCAGCTGTGGAGTCCCACAGGGATCAATGTTAGGTCCTGTAGAGGCCAATAACATAACAACCTGTAACGAATAAATTTGCCATTTTTAAAATGTAATAGGCCAATAACGTAATAACTGGCCAATAGCGTAATAAAAGTCCTGAACCCAAAACGTAATAACTTTTGGCCTATAACGTACTAACCTATATTATTGACTCAGTTATTACATTTGCCAATTTTATTTATTTATTGTTTTTACCAGACCAGTAATGTAATAACCAGCTAATAATGTAATAAGTTATTACGTTTTGGGTTCAGGACTTGTATTACGCTATTGGCCAGTTATTACGTTATTGGCCTATTACATTTTAAAAATGGCAAATGTATTATGTTATGGGTCGTTACTACGTTATTGGCTTCTACAGGGCCTGTTTTGTTTTCCCTGTATTTGTTGCCTCTTGGGTTAATTTTCATTTTTAAGCAACTCAACATTTCTTTTCACTATTTCGAAGATGACCTGCAAATGTATTTGGCTCTTAGACCCATCCAAGCCCTGCTGAACTGTCTTCTGGATGTGAAAGAATGGTTGGAATCCAAATTTTAAAAACTTAATGAATCCAAAACTGACCCAGTAGTTTTTGGAAAACCAGATTCTAGTTCTGCCCTGGGCCCCTTAAAGAACTACTGCCATCGCTCAGTCAAAAACCTTGGTGTGTTTTTAAACAGCACTTTTAAACTGGACCGACAAAAACTGTTCGGTAGTTGAACCTTGTTTTTATCGATTACGCGTCCTCAGCAGGTGAAGCCGTACCCGTTTCGAACTGACTTTGAAGGCATCGTTCAGCTTTTATCGTGTGCTGGTTGGACTACGTCCACTCCTTGTTCTGTGGACGGTTGGACCTGCCTCTGTCCAGAACTCTGCAGTCTGAGCACAGAACACCTGCTCTGGCCTCCTTGGACTGGCTTCCTGTCAGCTACAGGATTCATTTGAAACTTTTACTGTTGGTCTTTAAATGTTTTAAAGGGCGGACTCCTTCTTATCTTTCTGAGCTTGTGTCAGTTCATGTTCCTGCCAGAACAATGAGGTCCACTGACCAGCTGACCTTAGATGTTCCAAGATCACAGCTAAAAACCAGAGGAGTCCAGTCTTGTAATACTTTTAAATCTTCCTTAATAACACATTTGTTTGCACTGGCGTTTAACACAAGCTGAGCAGGACATTTTATTTGTTTTTATTTGCCTGTTGTAGTTACTTTTACTGTTTCAGTGTTGTTCTTCATTTCTGCATTGGCACTTTTAATATGGCTGTAAGAACTTTGGGCGTCGCTGGTTGTTGTAAATGTGTTCTACAAATAAAGTTGACCTGGACAAAAAATAGGCTCAAACCCTCAAGGGTTAAACACTTTCTACTACGAACCACTAGTGTAACCACACCTCAGGTATTTTGTCATTACTTTGAAGCATATCTTTGTGATACAGTTTTTCTCTGGATTTGTTTTGTATTAAAACTCAACTGTGTTCCATTTACATTTGAACAAGGAAATCAGTTATATTCAGTGTCTTCACATCATATGACTTTTTGAGTTTCTTGTTATATACTGCATAATATCATGGCCACAAATGATTTACCAAATCCTCTTCTTTTACAAACAAGTAATAACCGTAAGTCTCAAAGTCCCTGAATGTAACATCTCTGTGAATAGTCAGTATTGTGAAATCCTGTTTGTAGTCATACTGACTGACATGTTTCCTCATGGTTTACTCCTCCCAGTAAGTTAAAGACACAGTTTAACTAGAGATGAACTGAAATACACATAAAGTTGGTTATTTTATGACTATTTTTGTAAAACCTTCATAATATAGGCAGCACACAATAGTAGGAAAAAACAGCTAACAAAATACATAAGTAACTTATCTATTTGTCCTATATTTAATTTACTGATCATGTAGATGTTCATAAAAGCTCATAGTAAATTTAAAGGTCATTATATCAAAACAGAGAAAAGGGAAGAAATTTGACTTTTCAGTTAAATCTCTTCTTAACTGAACATAAACCCAGTGTGTCCATCCACTGTCATTGATCCAACTGCATGGGTTTTACTGGTGAATCAATGTTGTAGAAGATGATGGTGTTTCCACGGTAACTATGGAGCCTCTGAACGTCCAAATGGGTCAAATCTGATGAGCATGAAAAGATGAAGAACTATATTTACACCAATTATTTACATGTACTGATGGGATTAATGGATCAGGTATTAAACATTATAGATCAGTAGCTGTGTTCTTGGTCTTGTAGGATTAAAAAAAAAGAAGTTATATATAAAATGTGTTGTTAGCAGCCTTCAAATACAACTATTTAATGTTTTAAAGATTTTTAAAACATTTAAAAAGTTCCACTAAACCTAATGGACCAACTTGTATATGTGGTTTTCAGTTGAATTGTGTTGTATTTCAGTGTCATTCAGGTTCTAAGGTGTTTTTGTGTCTGTACAGTGTGTGACATGCGCAGGTCCTGTTATGTAAGAACTGTCTTGCTGTACAGTTATGTCAGTGAGGGACTCAACTTTCTGCTCCTCCTAACTTTCTGCGGGGGGGGGGGCGTGTTGGAGGAGGCGTCTGTTCCGCCTCTACTCCGGGGGCGAGGCTAAGAGCCTTCTTGTCCACGCCCTGATTGGCTGCGGTGGTGTCTTTCAAAGGTGAAGCCGTATGTGATTGGTCAGCGGACTGCCCCTGGGTCTGTCTGTGTCCATCTGGGACTCGGGTCCGACTCCGTGGCGCACTTTGGCTACTTTATCCGGTGTCAAACGCGGTCTTACCGGAGCTGGTGACCGGTTTCTGAGCTTTTCCCGGTGGAAGTTTGCAACAGGTGGAAACCGAGGGAAAAAAAGCCGGTTCTGAAACTTTTCCACCTTAGGACACAGTTCGGAATAAAGAAACATGGCAGACAACGAGGAGCAGCAGGTCTCCACCACCACCCCTCTGTTCAACGACGAAGTCCACCACTACCAGGCCGAGCCCGAGCCCCAACCCGAACCCGAACCGGCCAAACCGGACCTCTTCAGCGTGGATGACATAGTGGACCTGGTCGGCGGAGCCCAGGACGCTTTGGAGCGGCACCGGGCGGAGGACAGTTCGGCTCAGGAGTTCACAGAAAGTCCCTTCACTCCTCCAGAGGAACCACCGGTCACGATACCAGAACCTGTTCAAGTACCAGAACCAGAGCCCGTTCACGTACCGGAACCAGAGCCCGTTCACGTACCAGAACCAGAGCCAGTTCACGTACCGGAACCAGAGCCCGTTTACGTACCGGAACCAGAGCCCGTTCACGTACCGGAACCAGAACCCGTTCATGAACCAGAGCCCGTTCACGTACCGGAACCAGAGCCTGTCTACGAACCAGAGCCAGAACCTGTGTCAGAACCAGAACCCGTTTACGAACCAGAGCCAGAACCGGTGCCAGCTCCAGTAGTAAAGGAACCTGAACCGGAACCCGTGGAGGATTCCGTCCCGGACTCCACCACCCCTCACTTAGTTCCTGAAATTTCACCTTTTGTCGCCGCAGAACCTGAAGTCAAAGCCCCCGTTGCAGAACCGGAGAGTACAAAGCTGGTGTCGGTGTCGGAGCCAGAACCAGAACCGGTCCCGGAGCTCGAGACCCTCCCAGCGGCTGAACCCCGGAAAGAGCCCCCAGCCCCCGCAGAGGCAGCAGAGCAACCTGCGGTGACAGAGGAACCACCGGCTCCGGCGTCCTGTAAGTATAACCGAGGAAAATAACAACCTGAGGCCGAAAAACGAGGTGGTTTTAATTCAGGTCGAAAAATAAGTTGAATGTGTGTAAATGTTCCGTGTCCGCGGTGTTTTATGTGGAGTGTTCAGGGTGTTTTTTCCATCTTTAATGGTTTCACTGTGTTCTGAGGTTAGCGGTGTGTGTGGGTTTGGATGCCCAGACAAAAGCAGGGATGGTCAGGGGATTCCAAGACTTAGAACCGACAAAAGCAACAGAGTTAGTGATATTAAAGTGGGCTTTTGTTTGTCTTAATCACATTTGGGTCGTTTCGTCATGGCCATGTTAGCTGCATTCTAGCGGTGCTAACTGGTGATGCTAACAGGACGGGCTCTCCAGTTCTGTCACTGACCTGCTGTTTGACACTTTAATGTCCGGTCACATGAGATTTTACACCAAATGCGTGTGTTTTGAACTAAAAAACTACAGCCTGTAAGTGTCCTTTGTTGATATCAGACTGAATGCCTTAGCTGTTAGCATGTTGGCCCGGTTTTGCTGTGTTGTCGGCGCGGCCCACCTGTTTGGACAAACAGAGGCAGTAAAAGGCAGAATGGGAACTGTTACCGGGATGAGCTGGCAATATTGCACCATTTATGGCGTGTATGGTCATCTTCTACATTTTACCTACTGTCAGCTGGCTGTTGTTAAACCCACTGCTGTTAATATAGTTGATTAGTTCACCGTTATTTATAGCCTGATTGTGTGTGAGCTGCGCCCATCTGCTCCGTGTCTCCTCCGACTGCGTGCCCGCTGTTGCTAACGGGTGTTGCTATCATGGTTCCATTTTCGGACATGATTAGGTTATGTTTTCTCGTAATATACAATGTAATAGATTAATTAATAAACGAAAAGGCAGCCACTGAAGCGCCAGCTACCTCATACTGATATTTTCATGTAATAAAATGTATAAAAGCATGGGCCAGTATTGTTTATTTGTCCGGTGTATGCTATTAGCAAACATTTTGACTTTACTACGACGTACGTTGACGTTACAAATTTCCTGATTGAACAAGATGATCTGTGGAAATGTGAACTGCTTCAAATGTGAAACTATACGAACTTGTTTTACGCTTTCATTGATAAAGCTGATAAATGAACAGAACATTAGACAGGGGATTGTCCGATAATGGAAGCAGGCTCTCGTCGTACTGAAGCTGGAA
This sequence comes from Ostorhinchus cyanosoma, assembly GCA_029814465.1. Classification (NCBI taxonomy): domain Eukaryota; kingdom Metazoa; phylum Chordata; class Actinopteri; order Kurtiformes; family Apogonidae; genus Ostorhinchus; species Ostorhinchus cyanosoma. The sequence goes on from JAPTYQ010000008.1 coordinate 31,702,100, forward strand.
CCTAGAGATTAGTCACAACAAAGGAATCCGCTGTGTGTCCACTCCCTGTCGGCTCCACAGCCTGGACTCAACACTACCAAGACCAATTGAATCACTGTTGTATTTTTCCTGTTGCTGGCATCGGTTAAGTTCTACAACCCCCTTCCCCCTCCTCCTCCAAGCTGCAACCTCCACCCAAAACCAACACCCAAACCCCGTCAGCAGTGGAGCTCCAGAGGCCTCCATGTGTCTGCTTCTGCTGGGGCTGGGGCTGGGGGGTTCAGTGCTCCTTATGTGGCGTTTTTGGGATGTTTTGCACGATGATGCTGCCAGATAGTGTTAGTTTTCATGCTGACGGTGTTGTTGTGTTTTGCTGATTTGTGGTGTGGATGCAGGTACACAGGCCTGACTGGGCTCCTTCAGGGTGGGGCTGTTGGCAGAGGCCTCTGATGGAGCTGGATGAGCAATAAGCTCCGGGTAAAACACAGCAGACACCAGCCCAAACTAAACACAGTCTATAAAACATGATCAGAATGTGACTGAGGTTTCTGTTCATTTTGGGGTGTTATTTAAACACCATAGATCCTTAACTATATTATACTTCATCTCAAAGTAACAAACAGGGTCTTTGTGAATGCTGTAATTCAAGTTTAGTTGTATTTAATCAATCATATTCAGCTCATCGTCAAGTATAGTTAAAACTACAGCTGCAGCTATCAGTTATTTTTGTGCTTGATTTAATTAAATGATTATTTGAATAGGCAAAAAAATAGTAAAAATGGCAAATGGATATGTCTGAAAACGGCAAACATGTCTTTTATTCCAGAACCAGCTGAAACAACCACAGAAAGTATAAAAGCAAAATGACAAATAAAAAATCTATTTAGAAGTAACATAGGAATAGCAACAGTATAAAAATGTATTAGATGTCAATGACAACAAACAAGTCAAATGACATCTACAAACGATATGTAAAAAACAACCGCAAAACCAATGTTTAGCAGCAGTGAAATTAAGGAAACAAAGCTTTCATTCAGGAAAATTGCAATTTTTTTATTCGAGTCAATTTATTAATTGTGTCAGCTCTAGTTAAACTGATCTAAAGACCATCGCCCTAGTGTTTGAGTGGAGGTGTAGAAAATTCTGCACATGCTGTGAGAGGTTTATTCATAGGGGGACAAACATGTAGAGGTAGCAAATAGGAAATTAAAAATGTTAAATGGTGTTAAGTATTTATTTGGGGATTATTGTGGTGATTAAAAGGTGTAAATGAATGAAAAGCCTCCTCAATTTTAGTCAAAGGCTGCAATAATCAGGTTTTAAACCACAAGCTCATTAATTTATTTAACCCCCCCCCCCCACATCCACTTTTTGTCAAGGAAAAAATAGAAAAGACAAACGATATAATCATCTGGGGTTTCAGAAACAGGGATTTTTAATTAACCAAAGGAGTGATTAAAAAACTGACCACAAGAATTTTTTAAGCACCCGAATTAAATGATTTATTAAAAATGTCTTTTTGGTTTTACTTACTGTTCACCTACTGTATAAGTAAGTGTAGTCATACAAAATTAATCAGATTCAGGTCACGGTCAAACCAAGTGAAATATAACCCAAAATAAGAGCATAGTAAAATAGAACAGATGAGGAAGAGTAGGTCTAGGAGCTGTTTTCCTTCCTCCATGTGCTAATGAATGTTTCAGAGATAGAACATTTCAGAGATGTTTTAGAGTTTCAAACAAATGAAAAGCCTCCCAAGGAATGCTGAAAAGATCAGACCATTAATCTATTAACAGAAATGAACACTTTGCAGATGTTTTGATGATCTGCAGTAACAGCACAAAGGTCTACAGCTAATGATGAATAATCATTATTGTCAAATATCAATATTGTTAACCAAAAATGATTATTGTAGTATTTGTTGCACTTAACTACTGTTGAAGTTAGTATTTGACCTGATATATACTCCCTGTTTGCTCTTAAATATATCAGGTTAAATGTACAGTGACTGGGTGAAATGATCCCAAATAAATTTGCCAATTCAATTCTTTCATTCAGAAATATGATGTAAATATAGTGATGAGATCGTTTTCAGGTTTTAAAAAACATGCACATAAACAAAATACAGTAAAACATTTCATTGATTTCATTAGAAACTGAATAATTGTTGAAGTGCACATCTGATATGAAAATGAATAATAATAGACACTTACAGTATATTTTAGTAACCTCCCAATAGTAGCTGAATACTTGAGATAAAACACTCTTACAATAAAATGAGCACTTTTTTTAGTGTGTTTTTACATTAATCCTAGTATCTTGTACAGCCCACTTAAAAAAGGATTCTTTTCCAGTTTTATTAATTAATAATTACTTCAGTACAGCCTGTTTAAAGTATTTATTATTTTGACTGTACAGAAATATGTTTTATGTTGTTTGTGAATTAGTTTCTAATATCTTGTGTGAACCAGATAATCATGTTGTGTGAATAAAGTGATTAACTTGTTTGCACAAGATAGTGTATGTTCACAGGATTAAAAAAGAACACTGTCCAGGACTTCACTGTATGACTTTGATATTCAGTTTAACATTATACCATATGTTCAGCTCATTGTTATCCAGAAGCATTAACCAATTAGGCGGTTAGTTTCCAACATTATTAAATTCTGTTTATTATTTAGAAGCCCATTTTAGGTCGACCTTCAGTAAATTCACAATGAGACCTGGCACAGTTACTCCATATTTGCATTATTATGATTGTTTCACGTCATTAGTTGCTTTTCCATTGGACATCTGTGCAAAACTTTACTGATATCTACTAAATGTTGAAAAAACAGAAGTGTATAATATTGGTTTTTCCATTAAATCACAAATGCGTTGATTTGTTTATTATCGAGAGATGACACTAGAAAATCATTCCATACACATAGTGACGAACATAAAAATCGTGTTGATTTACAGATACATTCATTACTATTATGTATTACCTCCTTGTCCTGTACTAAATTAAAAAATGATTCTGTTTCCTGGTGTGTTCACACATACCGCGCCATGTTTCTTTTAAAACTCTTCTTCTTTGCTTGTTTTAACATCCGTCAACACAAGTTTTTTTTAAATTCATGTGACTCTAGTTGTGAAAAAAGGTCTTTCCATTGATATACCACTTGCGCTATGTCCAAAAAAAAAACAGCTGTTACCAGCGCAAAAACATTGAGTTAAAAAATTAGAGTTTTGGTGAAACTGTCATTTTTCCATTAGTTAAATATTTAGGACCAAGTTAGATTCACGCAATTTGAGGGTCAATGTAAAAGCGACTATTGTGACCATTGTAATTCAATGTAATAATAGTTCTCATTCACCTGCACTGCTTTATTTACATTTTCTACATGATCCAGTATTTCAATAATGGGCTTTGTAGTCGCTTCATATTCAATGTTCGATTAAAATTTTTACATGTTTCAAGATACTGTCACTGAATGCCTCTCCTTCTTCATAAGGTGTATGTATACAATTAAACTGTTGCTTTTATCCCATTGCTGTGGTATAAATGCAGTAGTGGTTAATTATGCACAAATTTGACAGAATAGGCAATACTGTTAGTCACAAATATACAGCAGTTAATTATAAACTGTGATGACAGCCCTGTTCGCCATTCACCATCTTTTCTTAAAACCCTGGCTGGTTAGTAAAAGCCCCCCCACCCCTCTGACGTCTGTCTGAAGACTCTTCCCTCCCTTTTGTGAACACCAGTCTGATCTGCTGAGTCTGGCTGTGACTCCCCGTCACACAGATCTACGTCATCATTGTGTCTGAACTGGTGTTTTCGTGTCCACCGTCACCCTCATCAGGCGCCGTGACTGACGTGCTGCCTAATCGTCTGGTGCTGGGTGGTCACCGGCATCCTACATCTTATTTTTGGGTCACCTACATCTGTCAGCGTGCATTTATGGAGAGCTTGTGATGTGGTCAGGTGGATTAGATGGGGGGTGGGGGTGGAGGCGGTCATGGCAGACCCACAATCACAGAGGTTTAAGCTGTTGGACTGTTGTTGTTTTCTCTGTATCCTGGTGAAGGTTCCAGGGTTAAGTGCTTCACCATCCCCCCCCCCCCATCCTCACTGTTTTCCACCCTGCCAACGCAGCAGCTGGCTTTCACATCACAACTCAGTTCAAGTCCTAAAAATGATGCGAGCCACATGTCAATCTGTTTTAAATCTCACCTCTTATCGCTGTGATAAGCACTGAGATTTCCACAACCATGTGGTGTGAGATGATACTTTGCCTGTTTATCTTCAACATGTTGTGCTTATTCATCAGGTTGTGGCAGGTTTTAAGAAGGGTTACATTAATTTCCAAGGACATGAAAGTCCTTAAAAGCTTTATTTTAAATGTTACAGGACTTAAACTCTGAAGTGACGCTTAGATCACAGATGTTTTAACAGTGGGTCAGGAGTAGCACATAATGCCAGGCAATCTGCTCCAGCCAGAAGAACCTTTTACTTACCTTATAATTAGTAGGAATGTCCTGATACAACTTTTTCACTTCCAGTACGATACCGATATTGCAGCCTTGAGTATTGGCCGATATCGATCCGATCCAATATCAGCACGGATCATACATACTTTTATTACTATTACTTTGTAGTGTGGAATGTTAGAAAAGGCTTGATCAAGTGATGTTACGCAAACAGAGAACAATAGTCAGCAACAGTGGGGATGAGAAAAACTGACCCATTTATTATTAACCAATTGGTTCCATACATTTTAACCTTCAACATAAGTATTCTAAAATTGGATAAAATCAGTGAAAAATAAAATTGAAAGACCCTGAAATATAACCTAAATAAATCCAATAAAAACAAATTATACTTAAAAGTGCAAACAATTCAAGTTCACTTCAGTTATTTTTTCCTGTCAGTATATGGTGGAAACTACTGAGGGTGGGGACAAAAACAACACAATATTATCCACTGTCCAACTGCTCAGAGTTCACAGCTCCAGTTTCACTGACTGTGTCCACAAAATCCATGAAAACATGTGGGGATGAGTTTTAATAAAAATTGTGGTATGAGCACAGGCAAAGTTAAACCAAGTGCGGGTGGGTAGCGGGCAAGGAAGTGAAAAAAGAAAAGCATGGAAGAAAGCGTGGTCGATCCACAGCCGGTTTCTTTTATTTTGAAGTGAACTTTACATCCAGCCACAGATGTCATTGAGCAGCGTTGATGGCGTGTGCTTTAGCCAAAAACAAAGGCCTTAAAAATGAGTTACTACGTAGACAGTGTGTTTAATCATGGATCTGATTGTGGGTCTAGTGTACATGGATATGAACGGGTTTGTAAAGTGGACTGTGCAGGACTCTGTAACCCCAGTACTTCTGTCAGATGACTCCGTTAGTTCACCTGTAGTACCCCCCCCCCCCAGTGTCTTTATCATTTTTGAGTTTCATATGAATTAGTTTGGTTAGAAATATGGCTGGGCGATATGGAAAAAAAAAATCATATAATGAAATTTTTTTTTCATATGAGATGATATCGATATGTATCACAATGTAAATCAAATCACTTTATTTGTCAAGCTTAAATTTTCCGTTACTCATAAGTTAGTTGTGAAGACATCAGAGGGAAAGAGACAGACATACATATGTTATGGTACTTATGGACAAGTCCCTCCCTCTGTTCTTAGAATTATCCCCCTCCGCTGTTATGTACTATTCCCCCGCTTTATTCATCTCTCCCCAGCCCCCCCAGATTAAGATTTATTGATCTCCGTCTTATAAGAGATGGATGAATTCTATTGAAATTGTATCGAGCATGTCTCATATTTCTATCGAGGAAAAATTATATTGTGATTATATATCATTATTGTTTTATCACCCAGCCCTAGTTAGAAGGCAGTGGGTACACTACTGATATCATCAATAACATCTGTTTCACACAAATTATTGATTGATGTCTTTATTCATTGGCACAACATTTGGAAAAATCTGCTTTTTCCCCCCAAATCCTTTCTGAAACTTGTGAAAAAAATGCACAATTCCAAAATTGGGATTATTCCTCTAGAGGTCAAACAAAAAAAATCGAAATATTTATTGTAATGCACTGTGTTTTTCCACTCATATATATTCATATATAAGTTTGAAAATCTAATCTTGTCTTGAGTTCATCCAGCCAGAAAAACATTCCCAGTACTGAGTAGCATCACTGTGTCTTATGTGGTCAAGGGTTTTAAGGCTGTTTATAGTAGTTCTTTCAAGTCTGTCAGTACTAAAAGTGTTTGGTTAATCCACTTCATCCTGGGTGTTTATCATGTGTTTGGCTGACATCGTAAACTCATGGCCTTAGACTTGAGTTCATCTGATGGTAGATACAGGTCAGTAGTCAGTACAGTATTCCTGGTCAGTTTGAGCCTGGGCTGCGTCCGTAGGTTCATATCACCAGACCATATTTTTCTGTAAATCCACAGCGGCTGTTGATGGTTTTGCATTTGGTCCAAAGTGATGATGGGCTACAGTTCCCTTTGTTATGTGACACCGTTGTTCTATCATGTGGTTTTTCAGTAGGGCTACATTTGGTGGGTTTTGCATTTGTATATTTTAGAAATGTGGATCCCAGTGAAAGAAAAGTTAGTGTTGTTTGAAACTCTTTGGTTTAATACGGAGCAGGATCTGCTGCAGGTGTTCATGCCTCCTTTCACGCTCACAGTAGAAGGTGGTCGTTTGGTTTGTTCTTCATAAAGGGATAATTGCAGTATCTTTCATTTTTTTCCTCATTTATAACCTTTAACTTTGATTAAAGAAATTTGAGTCAGTAATGTTTTAATGTGATTTAAAGGGGTCATATTTTGTTGATGCGTTTATTTGTGTATTTGGACCCTAATAGTTCAAAAAGTTTGAATTTGAACCCTCCCGGTGCTGCAAAGTTATCTTTATATTCTTTCTACAACCTGTTTTAATTCATAATTTTTTACATCTGTAACTAGTTATGTCACGACATTTCCACAAACAAGGTCAAGACTTCTGACGAACATTTCTCATTATTGTTTGTCAGCATCAGCAGTTGTAGTAAAAACTGAAAATATTTACAAACTTGGAGCTGATTAGCCTACCTAAAATGTTCAGTTGCTGGTTGTATTAGTTTCAGATAACTTTATTTATCTCATACAGGGAATTAATTTACAGCTTACCACAGAGGCTGAACGGGACAGAAAAGCACAGTTGGAGGGGGCGGGGCCTGAAGTGTCTCCTGTGCATTTAAAGGGCCAGCGCTC
>JAPTYQ010000008.1:31714405-31726900 GCA_029814465.1 Ostorhinchus cyanosoma
CAGAATAGATCCCATTAAATTTTGGTGAATGTAGATCAAAGGTCAAGGTCACCAAAAATGTGTTTTCGCAATGATAAGAGAGAAGGCAAATCCGGAAAACTTTTGTGAGGGGCGGGGCTTGTTGTGCCTGACACCGCTTGTTTGGATTTGAGTCAAAAGGCATAAGCGTTGAGTTTCCTGTCTTTAGTAACATCCCTGATGGGATCACTAAAGTCATATTTATGTGCCTGAAAGCATCAGTTGTGTGACTGGTGAAGCACTGGCAATATCTCTACTATACTTTGTATAGTTTTATAGTAATTAACTGAAAAGCATCTCTTTCAACAAAAATCCTTCTGTGTCCATGGTTCGTTCAGTTGGTTCTGCATAATCTCTTCCTCCTGATCAGAGGTACATTGTTTTCTTCCTCTTGTATCATGTTGTGTGTCTGACATCACTGTCTTATCTGACCTGTTTTGATCTTCACTCTCAACGTTTTAAACAAACGTTCTCACACCTGATAGAATGGACCTTCTCATCAGAGCATCTGTCGATCTGTCTGATATTTGTAATTGCGGTAGTAAATAATCTTTGTAATCTGGAGGGTGTCACTTGTTTAGCCCCTTGAGGGTTTTTGGTCACCATCCATCACAATTTTTAACCAATATGTTTTCATGTGTATGTTTTTTACTATGTGAAAATTAAATCTAAAAAAAATCTTTTCTATAGCTGATGTATTTTTGTACAGTTTTAAAAGTCTTCATGAAATTTTTAAATGCTTTTCTTATTTTTGCGAATTAGCAATTTTCTCTTGAGGTGGGTTTTGTATTTTAGGAAAAGGAGTGTATGAGCTTAGAGGGAAATGGAAACTGCTTTTTCAAATAAGTTCTGACATACTGAATATTTAACTCAAGATGTTTCCCTACTAGTACAAGATCACTCTGGAGAATAAAAAAGCAACATTAGCTTGAATAGAGTCTTTTTTAATGTCTTTAGTCAGCTGACAGTCTGTGGCTTCATCTGGTCTTTTCTTTTCTGCACCTTCACACCAACTTACTTTTCCGTCTTTGCTGCTTTCTCTCTTTCTTCCACAGATGTACCTTCTCCTTCTAAAGCTCAGCCTCGTCCTCTGATGCAATTCCCTACAGGCAAGTTCTCTGCTCGCTGTATTTCCTTGTTTCTGTCTTTTTTAATTTCTCTCACCCCTTTTGTAGTGATTATTTTACTGCATTATTTGTCACCAGTTGCTTTAAGTCAAGTGACAAAAATAACCCATTGCATGAAACAAGCCATAGATTTTTGTCACCTGTAGCCCTGACATAGAAAGCCTGTGGATTTTTACCACAAAGCACTAAATCCGATGTTTGTCATTGCTTGTGTTTGTGTTGCATTTTGACTCACATGTGACTGTCATAGAGTAGATGAACCTGAACTAGTGTATGTAGTTTTTTAGTGAATAATGATTCGCCCCAAGGATTGACAGGTTGTGTTATGTCACTTTTTTAAGTAGATCTTTGAGGGGAATCATTATCTTTTTGTTACTTACTAGTTTGTGCTTGTAAAACACACTAGGCATGGTTTGTTGGCGCCAGACCTGGAGTAAGAAATAGTACCGCCATTTATCTGACCAGGGAGATTTACCAACCACCAGACAAATGTTGGCAAAGTTTGACTATGAACGGCCACTTTCCTCAACCCCTTGAGTCCATCAGATTCCAAAAAATGTAGTTTACACTTAAAGCTGAAAAAGTAAAGACAAATTGTTCCTCCTCAGATATACTTGTTTTTCCAACATTGAGTATATGTATTTTGTATTTTTGTCATGACCAAAATCTGTTTTTATATTTTATATACAAACTAGTTATGTTTCGAGAAAAATGGCTTAATATTTACATCTTAAGTTTCAAGCTTAACATGGCAAGACAAGGTTTTTTTTTTTTGCAGTTTAAATGGTCACAGTGGTCAGGTTTAAGAATCTAGACCAATGACACTCAAAGCCAATCCTTAAAAATCAGGTAAAAGTGTGTTTTAATAGGAGATTTACATTGAGTCAGTTCAAGGAATCTAAAACATGTAAAGCCACAGTGCAAAGCATAGCTGAGTTCTGTATAGTCATAATAAATAGATTTGTGACAGACACACCACTGTGGCCAAGCGTGAAGAAATAAGCATGTAAAATGGTAAATTTGTGTCAGCACATTTATGCGCTTATATGCCCTTAAAGAATTATATATCATTATAACCACAATGAATTATGTACAAAACCATAAAGCTAGAGGGCCCTTCAAGTTCGTCTACATTCAGTAATATTTTAAAAAGCATCAGTATAAAAGTTGTAAATGGTGGCAGAACGCCTCAAAGAAACTGAGTCTGTTAAACGGGTGGATGCTTATTGCTGTTTTTCTAGTTTAAGTATGATTAAACATTTGCAGGTTTGGTCATTTTCCAAACATTTAGTAGTCATACTTTAGCAGCACTTGTCTAGTGTTGGACTCCCTCCTTTTTAAAATATTTTCAGTAATAATTGTACCCAGGTGTGGTGGGCATTGTAAGGAATGGAGTGTGTATTTGATATGTGCTGTATTGCATTCTCCCTCCTCCCTCTCTACTCAAGCACTTGGGCAGAAGGGTGATTCCCCTGCTCCCATCTCCCCTCTCTCCCCTCTTCACTCCCCTGACTCTCTGGAAGAGCTCTCTCTGACTGAGAGTCCCAACCAGCCCCCCACCTCAGGATCTGCCGCACCTTTGGGCTCCTTCTCCACTGAACCCCCCACTACTCATTCCAAGGACATGCCTTGGGAGGGTGAAGAGGGTGACCCTGGACCAGGCCGTAGTAAGAATAAGGATGATCTACTCGATCCGTTAGCGGGTCCTTACCTGAGTTTAGGGAAAGACCCAGGGCCTCACAATCCATGTGAAGACAGCGGAGTTTCCTTTTCACCAGAGGAGAAGCTGATTAGCTCAGACAGGTCCTCTACAGGCCCCTCCCCTGTGACCCCCCAGATGATGATCCCTGAGTCTCACCATACCTCCTCTAACCCAACAGACACCTGGGATTCACCTTTCCTAGCATCTCAAGACAACTCCAAGGTCTCCATGGATACCTTCTCCAAGGATACGGCCCCTGTTAGCTCTTCTAAGTATAACCCAGACCTGCAGGGCGACCACTCCGATGAAGATGATGACTTGATGTATGAAGTGAAGAAGAATAATAATCCTTTTGAAGGCTTTTCCCCACTGGCAGACAGTGGCTACTCCCATTTTGGAGACTCCAAGTCTGACAGCAGAGCCTCTAAAATGTCAGAGAGCCCCACTCCTGACCTGGTCCAGTATGGGCAGACTGGAGAACCCTTGGATAGCCCACCGTCTTTCCTTGATGAAGGGGAAACGTTTGAGACTGGCAAGATGGCGGCTGACTCGCTAATGCAGTCAGTAAGTCAGTTCTCATCTGGTTTAAAAGAGGATGATGACGAGGAAGAGGAGGATACTGCCTTGCCACCATCGCTTCCAGACATCCTGAAGTCTTCCCCGCTCAATCCTGATAAAATCGACTCCGGCTCCTCTGAAGGCAGTCCAGAGGAGCAGAGTCCCATCCTTGAACGGAGAATGATGGAGTCCCCCAACCCTCCAATCAATCTATCGTCTAATAACCCATTTGCGTTTGATGCGAAAGTGTCCCTGCTGAAAGAGATGGCTGATGAGATGGAGGAGAGAGCGACTGACAAAGCAAAAGTTGAAGAAGACAAAAGCTTTGGGGCCTTTGATCTTGTCAAAGAAGCTGAGGAAACTACCCCAACTAAAGTCAAAGAGGAGGAACCAGTTAAGATTGAGCAGAAAGATTGGTTTTCAGGTCACAATTCTCCCAAAATGGCCGACATGTTTGAGCCCCTTGACTTCCAGAGCAAAAAGGCTGCTGAGGATTCAGATTCAGAGTCCCCAACTGCAGATTCCCTCTCACCAGTCCTGGAAGCCATGGCCAAGAACCCTGCCAGCTTCCAAGTGGAAACTGAGAAGAAGGACCTCAAGATGGAGTTGGAAGAACCTGAGGTGGCTGAGGAAGTCTCTGAGCACGAGGTCTCTTCTGAAGAATTTGAGTTCATTGAGAGGCCTCCAAGGGGAGTAATTGATGAGTTTCTGGAAGCTCTGGATACTTCCAAATTTGCATCCTCCAAGCCCCCAGAGATCCCCATGGATGACGACCTGTGCTTTGGTCAGAAGGAAGTCACCCCAGTTACTGTTCCACCTCCAACAAAAGTAGCCCCGCCCCCAGTGGTTGAAAAAGAGGCTCCAAGCCAGAGCTCTTACCACCTCCTCACCCAGGCCTCCCCCCTGAAGACCAAGGCAGAGTTGGAGAAACCTGACATCCAGCAACCACCATTCCAAGCACCACCTACCCATTCGCCTGAGCCCAAAAAAACGGTGTCTGTGGTCAATCCGAAGAGCGGGGAAACCACCAAACTGTTTAAGATGCCAAACCTGAACATAAAAGCAGGTAAAAAAAAAAAAAAATCGCCTCCAGCACAGAAACCACCTCCCCCTCCATCCTCCTCAGTTTTCACTGGCACTTCCATGTTCATTGTCATCATTTTGAGCATCAACTTTCCGTTCTCCTCAATTGTGTTCTCCTGACCCACAGCCATCTGACTTTATTTTAGACCTTCTTTGTCCTTGGTATCACTTTTTCCCCCTTGCATTGTCCTTTTTTTGGCATTTTCTTTGAAAATTAACCCTTGTTTTGTAAAGTCTGATTTATCATGTATGTTTCATTGTGTTCCGTTTGTTCTTTTGCATTTTGTGCATCTCATAACATTTCCCAACCTGATCATTTTAGATGATTTTTGTTTTAAGGTGCGGTAAGTAATATGCAATGGCATTCATTTCGGTTCTGTAGAAAACAAGTGGCACTTTTATGAATCTCTGAGAAAAGGCAAAACATTCTATATTTATATATGATGAGCAGAATTATTAAATCATGTGAATCTGATAGAGTACATGGAGATTTTTTTTTTTTTAATAGTAAAAGCTCTTTGGTACATCTACACACAGTTACCCATGTAGGTGTTTGTGTTTGCCCACAGGGCAGTTTTTCTGTTGTGTTGGATTACCTCCTTTCCTCATTTTAGCTTCTGCGCTCCAGAAATAACTTGAGATACCAATATGAAACCCAACACCATCTTATAGACCCCAACACCCACCATGAACCCCCCCCCCCCCCCCAAGTTCTGTTTCTGCATGTTTCGGGAACATTACATTGGTATATATTCATTTCCTAGAAACTTTCCCTAATCACAGCATACCTTTTTAAGCATTACTGTAAAATAACACTTAACCCTCAAACTGAATCACTTACACTGGGGGGGGGGGGGGTGAATTTTGTCCTTAGAGGTGACAGATTGACATCTCCATAATATAAGAAATACAAGTCTACACACATACAGTAGCATGTAGAACCCACACCCTGTTACTGGATGAATAAGCTGCACAACGTGCTCTCTACCATGTCATAAATCTCTGTGTCAGATTTTCTGCACCTGAGGCTAAATACTTGGAGCTGAACTTTCTGTTTACTCAAAACCACCACTGACACAGTTTTATAGCCTTTTTTTTTTGTTTTTGTTTTTTCAAAGTAATTGCTATAGAGCAGGGGTGTCCAACCCTGGTCCTCGAGAGGTACTATCCTGCGTGTTTTAGATGTATCCCTGTTCCAACGCACCTGATTCAAATGATAAGCCTATCATCAAGCTCTGCAGAAGCCTGATAACAACTGTCAGGTGTGTTGGAAGAGGGAAACCTCTAAAACATGCAGCGTAGTAGCTCTCAAGGACCAGGATTGGACTCTAGTGTCGGTGTTGAAGTTGCTGATTGGAACCAGCGTGTCCTGCTTATTCTTCCCTACGGTGGCTACAAAGAAACATGAAAGACCCTTGTTATGCCATTGTTTGTATGACTGGGTATTTGTTGTGCTCCTATTTTGTAATTAAAACAATAGATAGTGAAAGAGTTAGGAGCTTTAAAATTGATCATTGTTCACCTTCCTTGTCCGTCTTGGTCAGTTTAATTTCACAAATGGTGACTGTGGTCTGACAGATAAAACTGAGACACGTGGACATGTTTAGAGGCAGGAGGTGCTTTTAGCTTATCAGACCTGAACCTGTAAAAGTCTGAACTGGGATGAGGCACCACCGTCGCTCAGAACATCACACTGCTTAGACTTCATTTTAGTGGATGACTCTGTTGTATTTAAACTGATATTGATCACTTAATATACACAGAGACTCCTAGCACTGTTTCCACACCCACATCCACAGTGTTGCCTCCACCCAGAGGAGACATCTACTGTGTAACTAGAGCAGTAGGACTTTGGCCTGGTGTGTGTGCATGTTGTTGGGATCTCCTGTTAATTAAAGCCTCCTCCTCTTCCCTGCATTGCGACACTGGCAGGCCCACAAAGGGTTCTCCGACCCAGAAACCACTCAGCAAGCGCTTCCTCATTATACAACTGGAGGTGCAGCGCTGGGTTTGGAACTCAGCTGATATGTTGCTGTGCTCTGACTTCAGTCACTTATATTCAGTACTAATCCTATAGCACAACAAAGATTGGAGATCAGACTCAATGACACCCTATTTATTCAGAATATACTTTGACTGATTGGAAGAAAACACTGTTGGTCATATTAGATGTTATGTATTTCTAATTATATCAATTTGTGCTTCTGCAGTGAACTGATTTGTGACACATGAAGCCGGTCTAAAAGTTTAAAGACCTGTTTTATATGCTGCCAAACACTGGACCAGACCAAGGGATTGAATTTTTCCACTAGATTTCACACTTTGATGCAGCAGATGCATCGGAGTGGAACATAACAAGGCTGTCGAGAGTCCTTGGATGAGAATGGGAATTGAATCCAGTCCACTTGGTGGCACTAATGAGCCATGGAGCTGCCTTGACAACTGCTAGTAATCAAGAAGAAGTAGGCAAATGGCTGTGGATATTTAATGTTTTACCCTTTCTTTTTTTTTTTTTAACCTTGCTAGCATGTAGCCTTCTTAGCATTGCTTGGTTTCACCTCTTTTAGCAGCATCCATCATGTAGATACATTTTTAGTATTTCTCTCAGTCTAAGGCTTGCCATGTGTCCCAGTTGACCTAAAAACACAGGAACTTTCTTCCAAACTAAATCCTTATACTCAGGTCTTCTCTCCCTTTTACTAAATGTGATCTCCTTCATGTTGGCAGCCTCATTCATTTATGACAGATGTTATGTTCATCATGTGTTAGTTTTTACTCATGCTGAACAGGTTGGACTTGATGTCATAATGCTGTCGGTACAGATTGTCAATGACATTTTAATTTGACAAAGGCTGTGGTAATGACAGATGTTGGCTTGACTGGTTTTAATAAATCAAACTGGTTTAAGTTTTTTCTTTAGTGCAAAACTGGAAATGGACTCCAGCCAACACTAATCTGTGCCATTACATCAACCAGCACTGAAAACTGGAATGTTTCATGACTAGATCAGTGCAGCAGGCTAATTATTTTCAGTATTTATACCTTTGCGAATCAGATTATTGATTTGCCAATTCTTAGTTTTATAAAATGTTAGGTCTTAATGTACTTGACACTAGGCCTGCACGATATTGGAAAAAAATGTGGTGTGGTGCCAACGTAAACGGTCAAACTAGTTGTTTCCTCTCATGTGAACAGGTGGAAGACACTGTCGATACAGAACACGTTTCAGTTTCATGCTTGTAGCTAAAATAATTCCAGATAACTGATGTTGCTTTTCTTTTTGGCACTAAGTCTTCGTTTTCAGTGATTTTCTCTTGTTTGTTGCTCATTTTTGAATGTTGTTAGCAGCGACTCTTTCCATGTGCAGGGGCGAGGGCTGCTTCTGCAAACTGATTAAGGATTGTGATTGGTGGATGGCTGTGTGTGTCATGTACCCAGGTTGAAATTAGATGAGAACGCATTGAGTTAATTTGCCTCCTACATTGCAGGACATGCGATGTGGCAATTGCGCACACGTACATTGCGATGACGATACTCAAATGATATATTGTGCAGCATTGTTTGACACTGATACAACAGTCTACTAATTTGTAACACCTCACCTCAGATGTACAAATATAAGACAGGTCATAAAACACCACTGCTATGTAGAAGTATTACGTGTGTGAAAAGCCCATAATTTAAGTTGGTTTGTCAGCAGTTGCATAGTTTCTTTTCCAGCAGAGTTGGCATCTTTTCCCAAATAAGATGACACTTTAAAAAGGCTTCACTTGGACTAAGGTTATGGATTAAACTCTTGTATCTTACTGTTTTTAGATAAATGAGTTTTGATTACATCAGCAGACAGCAGTATTATTTAGGTGGAGGTCAAAGGTCACTTTTTGCTGCCTTTCCTCACAGACAAACCCTCTAGCTGATATAACTGTGCTTCATTTCCTGTTAAAATAATGTGCACTTTGCTTTTTAATGGAACGTAGGCTGCAGTTTTGTTCAGTGTCCTTTCAAGTCACTTGAATTCATTCCTGTGAAAGTCTCCTCATCCTCTTCCTTTCTGAACCACACGACAGAGATGTGTTCATGTGGAACCTAGTAAAATCTGGCAGATGGCATTGAAAATAATCTTACATGGTAGAGCTGCGCAATATATCATTTGAGCATCGCCATCCCAATGTACCTGTGCGCAATAGTCACATTGCATGTCCTGCAATGTAGGAGGCAAATGAACTGAAGGTGTTCTCATCTAATTTTAACCTGAGGACCTGACACACACTGCACACAGCCATCCACCGATCACAATCGTTCTTAATCATTGGAGTGAGTCGCTGCTAACAACATTGAAAAATTAGCAACAAACTAGAGAAAATCCCTGTAAATGAAGACTTGGTGCCAAACAGAAAAGCAACATCAGTTATCTGGAATTATTTCTGCTACAAGAAGGATGAAACTGAAACACGTGTGTCGACACGAGAGGGAACACAACTAATTAGTTTGACAATTTACGTCGACACCACACAGCTATTATATCCTCCTGAGTATTTTATCAAATCGCAATTTATATTGCAGGGTTACAAAAATGTCCGTGTTTTTAATATAATGCAGCCCTATTACATGGAGTACATATTATTATTGTTAAGTTCCACTTTTCTGAATATGCAGCTAAAACTGTAAAACCCACAAACAGTCAGTTCATATCTGATATTTGTAAGATGGAGGTTTCCCTTGAAAACCAGAAGCTGAACTTCAGGCTACGTGGCTGTAAATGCACATTTCTGAGGTCAGTGTCAGAGTGTAAACCTGTTTTTCCTGTTGAATCTCTGCAGGCTGATGTCACACTGTTTGCTCTATAAATCTCAGGTTCGGGTGTGAACCTGCAGCATATAGTTTGGAACAGTCGGCAGACTATAGAACTTTTATATGCACTTATGAAAGAGATGCTTTTAAAAATTTGAGTGAGAACATGAGATTTTCAAGCTCCTCTTTACAGAACAGGGTCTCCAGATGTAGTTGCGGACTTGTAAACGGTGCCCCCTGGTGGGAAAACCTGCTATTTACCAGACTCTGCCACATTGTCTGCTATAATAGGCACATTTTCCTCCTTGTGCAGTTTGAACTTTGAGTTTCTGCTCTCCGCCACTTAATTACCCAGAAGTCTTTGCAGCTTTTGATAATCAGTCTCTGGCAGCATAGCTAAGGAGGATTTATTTCTGAAAACTTTGCTGGGAACAGAAAAGGTGACTGGAAGTTTTAATCCTTATCAACAGATTACTGCGGCCTTTCCCTCCTAAATACCAGTTAATGTAATGTAGGTAATTCTCCAACAGTCTGTGGTTTAAGAGAAGTTACTAAATGGTCTAAAAAAGTGTGAATTTGAATCACGACCTATTAGTAAATGAAATTATATGGAGAAAAAAAGGTACCTGAAGACATTAGAGAGATCTGTATGATTTAACAACTGTCAGAAAAAATGTTTCCTTTGTCTGACATGCTTTTATCTCAGTGTAAATGAAAACATTTGAACTGGGCGGCACCAACCGTGTGTAATGTCAGATGTACAGTTGTGGAAAAAATTATTAGACCATCACAAGTCATCAAAAACAATGGTTATGCAAACGTACCAACTCCTGTGTGTAGCGTGACTAAAACAGACAGAAATGAAAAGATGGAATTCCTAAAAGTACTGTTTTTGTCAGTACAATGACATAGACATTGATATAAGAACTGAAGTGATTTTGGTTATTATCAAGAAAACATGTTGAATGGATAGATATCGGCTCTAAAATTAAACTACTATGAGCTGTTTGTGTTGGTATCATTATATTCATCCAAACAAATGGACCTTTAGTTGGACCAGGCATTAAAATGATCAAGAAATTGAAGAAAACAAGGGGTGGTCTAATAATTTTTTTCCATGAATGTAGCTGTAGGTTAAACATAATTTCTAATTCGGTGTGGATTTTACTTTTCACTGACATTTGAAGAGATGCACAAGGTAAAATTGAACATAGATAGAAGGTCCAACTTAACTCTGTCATCTGCGTAGTGTCTATTAAATCCTCTGTAACAGTAGGTTCTGTTATCCTTAGTATTTTTACCAGCTGTTTTTTTTTTTTTTTTACCTGTAAACTTCTTCAGTAGTAAAGCTTTCTCTACAGTTATTTAACAAGAGAGTTAACTCCACAGTAGTTAATTGGAAGCTTATTTCTCTGTGTTACAAACAGTGACCAGGTAGGATCTTAGGGTGATAGAAGCTCATCTGCCAGATTGGAGTTTGGAAGCTTCTGTTTTTGAATTAAACAATTTTTTATTCAAAAGAAACAGCTTGATTGTAGCTTTAGCTGAATAAGTTACACTAACAAGACCATTCAAGGATTTTATTACGCAATAATCAGTTATGCAATTTATCAGTAACTCATCCATAACCATTTGCACATGGCGTTAATCTTTCAGACTCCCACAGCATCACCCACTTTGTCCAAATATGGTCACTTCTGGCTGCAATTTGACCATTGTCTTGTTGACATTTTGAAAAATACTAGAATCAAAATGTCAGTTCAAAAGCCCCTGTGCCACTGCTTCATCCACTCCTTATATACAGTCTGTGGCTGCTAATGAAACACACAATAACTGACATTTACTTTATAGTTTGTGTTTCTAGGTTGAAGTTATGACTATTTCAATAGTCGACTGGTCATTGACTACTGTAACAACTAATCAGATTATTAACTGCAAAAAAGACAAAAAACAATGGCTCTTCTATTTATTGTAGCAGTAACATACACTTTCTTTCATTTAACAACATTTGGTGTACAACAATTACAATGTATAACAAAGTTTA
Organism: Ostorhinchus cyanosoma; assembly: GCA_029814465.1. NCBI lineage: Eukaryota > Metazoa > Chordata > Actinopteri > Kurtiformes > Apogonidae > Ostorhinchus > Ostorhinchus cyanosoma. The sequence goes on from JAPTYQ010000008.1 coordinate 31,725,729, forward strand.
TTAAACAAATATTCAATTCAGTATTTAACAAATATGACAGCAGCACAAAAATACTTTTTCCCCTTAAACAAGTGCATTTTTTTGCCGAATAATTCCATTGCCTAACAAACTGTTAAACAAACAACTAAATATAAGAGTTGCAATCATCAATAACGTGAAGATTTTTCCTTAAACTGAAGTACATGACCTCACTAACAACCTGTTAACAAATAAATTAGTTGTCCTCTCATTTTGCCATCAACTATGTCATCTAATTGTTGCATTCCTAGAGAAGTTGTGACTGTCTTGTCATTTCATCTCAGGCCAATCTGCAGTTAGTGCTAACTAACATTAGCTACATTAGCTGCTTGCTCAATTGTCTGTGTTAAAAAACACATTTTACCAGTAAAACCAAATGTAAAATTTGATTTGATTGAAATCCCTAAAACTGCTGGTGATGGGAAGTAATTTGACTGTGTATGACCAGTGAAGTGGTTTTCTGGTACAGATCGTGTGTTGGTTGTATACATCGGTTGTAGATTTTCCCCCTTGTGCAGGATGACTCATCAAAATATTTGTACCGTTTTACAGGAAATGACAAACTCTAAAACCCAGGAAAGAATGTATTTGTTGGTATTCTGTTGTCATAGTTGGATCGTATAGGCGATGTGTGCCACCAGACACATCATATAAAAACATATTTGATGGGTATTCTTCTGCCTTTGTGTTTATTATCAAAACCCTTGTGAAAATTATGATCAGGGGGCTCACTAATGACCACTGAGGCTCGGTGTGCCGCTCTGCAGATTCCAGGTCTGGACACAGTTGTGTATGTTGTAAGTGTTGCGTGTCATAAACTGGGAGGTTTGTGTTTTTCTTGCAGAGTCACTTTCAAAGGGACAGAATTCACTCGTCTGCTCTGTTTCACTGCTTTGTCAGCAGATTTGAGACAAACCAAGGGAGACAAGGAGCGTGACGAAGGGAAAGCAGAAAGATAAAGAGCCAAAGTAATGGGTGGGGAGACCAGACAGGAGGGAGAGAGGGAGGAGGAGATGACGGAGCAGGGAGGAGGAGGAGGAGGACGGTTATAGTTGCTGCGTCAGAGCGTTGGCAGCAGACCGTCAGCTGACAGCAGTTCATTCGCTGCAATCGTCTCCCCCAGAGGAAACAGTGCCTGGTTCTCCCCTCCCCAG
>JAPTYQ010000008.1:31726914-31740610 GCA_029814465.1 Ostorhinchus cyanosoma
CCCCCTCCTCCTCCTCCTCCTCCTCCTCTTCCTGCAGCCAAACACACAATCACACATTTACATTCACTGCCTCTGCCGGTCGCTGCCTGACAGTGTGGAATGTGTGTTTGCTGATCTGACGGCATGGAGAACAACTCTGTGGACAAAAAGGAGTGTGAGCCAGCTGCAAAGAACTGGAAAGAGCAGGGTATACCACCACATTCCTCCATCATTCTCCACCTGTCTGTGTTTGGCCTGTGCAGTGTGTGCTCTGTCGGCTGCTGGTGTGAAACTACCGCAAGGTGCATTGGAAAAACTGCCATCCTGGACACCTCAGGTTCATTAGTTGTTTCATTTGTGTCTGACTGCAGGAAAGAAGTTTTGGTTTAGTGCTTCTTAATCGTGAGTATTACTAGTTTTATAGCGGAGCTTTTGAAACTTTGAGGCTGAATTATGGGCAGAGGATGCAGAACATGTTGAGGCTTTAATTTGGTTTAAGGTTGTGCTCAGTTACAAATCCTTGACCATTTTCTGCATGAAAGCATTTCTCATTGACTGTAGTTTTTTGGACGTTTGGCTTGATCCTTGTCGTCTCAGTCTCTGACGGAGAACCTTTGGACAATTGGGCAGTCGGCCACTGTGACCAAAGGTGGACTATGAGGAGGAGAGGGGGGGGGTTAGAACAGGGTGACATCAGCTGGCTGTTTAATGATTGGCTAGTGGACCAGAGATATGCTAATGAGGTAGAGCAGAGTCCAGTCAAAGATTTTGGTTGAAGGGTTTTGCATCTTAACAGGCGTTCTGTTTATCACTGAGTGACTCAAGATTAATGAGCTCATAGAGAAACAGACGAGGAACGTGTTGCTCAGTTGTCCAGATCTGATGCAGTTCTTTCACATGCTGATCTTTTGGACTATTGCTTGAATTATTATCAAATGCACAGAAGCATGACCGTAGGTTGAAGGACATTAACTTCACATCACCCCCAAAAATGTTTAGTTTTAAATTAATTACAGAGTAAGCCAGAAGACTAGAATGACATTAAAGACTCGACTAGATGACAACATGTCTATAGTCTTTGACTTCGTCATTGCGTTCTTTTTTGTTAATTTTCCTTATTTTGATGTGATGATTTTAAAGTCAGCGTACATGAAATTAAAATAAAGAAAATAATTGTAGTTTGAGTTCTTATTCAACAAGATGAAAACAATAGAAAGTTGGTATTTGTGATTATATTTTATAAACATCAAACTATACAGATCAATGAAATTTAAAAAACTTTTTAAAAAAATTAGAAAAAGAAAAAAACTATTTGACCATGTAAACAAAATAACTATATAGCCTAATTAGAAAATAATAACGTTTGGAATTTTAAAATTCTTGTTCTCTCACAGCTGCAGGTCTCCTTAACAGATTATTATGATATAAGTTTGTAATTTCACAATATGGTGGAATTATATAAAGATCCCTTTTACCATTTTATCACCCAGCCCTGAGTAACTGTAGCCAGTTCACTGATGTCTGATACGAGCTCCAAATACTTAGTCTATTAATCAGATTTGGTTAATCATTTTCCACCAGCATTAATGATGATCAACAGCTCATACATAAACATACAATTCTAAAAAAAAAAAAAAAAAGACTCCTTCCGCTCAAGTTTGTGCAAAACTCTTTTAATAGACATCAAACTATACAGATCCCCCTCTCCGTTCAAAAAAAAGAAAACTTTGTGCAGATGTGACTGTTTTCAGAAAAATCTGCGTTTAGACGGCCCCGTATATCTACACCATCAAACACATGCCAGACCTGTAGATGGCAGTGTTGTGAAACGATCGAGTACCTTTAACAAATCAGAATCCTGAAAAGAATCACAACAAAACATTACTTCCACTATGAACCTATGGAGATGTAGTTTTCTTGGTTCCGAGTCCAAACAAATCCAAGACTTGTAACCAATACAATGCAAATGGATGAGCCGGTGAGGTTTTTTTTTTTTTTTTGAACAATCACTAACTGCCCTTCTGATCTGTCTGAGCGGATAGAAAAGGTTTAGAACCATGTTGAGTTGAACCGTGTCAGTTCTGTAGTCATTAACAGCTGCAGTCTGTTTTTCTGTCATGTTTTGTCTTCAGTTCATGAAGACCGCTGTAAAGTAATTTGTGCTGATAAAGTTAAGTGTTCAAAAGGCAGATTGACTCTTTTCATAACCAAAGAATGCACAGGCTAAAAAATACAGAGAAGAGGAAACATACTGCAGGCCTAGATCACACCGGCACAAATAAGTACAGAATTAATTTCACCGGTATGTGACAGCGTATAGAGGATCATGTTGGTTCTGCTGTGTTTCATTTCCAGTATGAACACTTGAGTGTGTTATCTCATTCATGTCTGCTGATCATCATGTTGCTGGAATCATGCACGGTTGTAGTTGCGCCTGTCACTTCACATCAACACTGACTGCTTTGTGTGCTGTGTGTTTGTGTATCTGTGTCGACTGCTCAGGCGTCGTTCATCAGCTGGTAGTGAGTGAAGAGGCAGAACGTGAAGTTGTCTCCGTCTGGTTCAGGGCAGAAGAAGATGCTGATTCGTGCTGTGACTAAGCACTATTTGGGATATGTGTGTGTCTGTGTGGCTGTGATATTAGTTAAACACATTATGTTCCAAGCAGTGCTGTAAGACTTTGTGTGTTTTCTTTTTGTTCTTTCAGTAACAACAACCAGTTTCCTCCATTACGTTTTACACAGAAGTACATTAGTTTATAATGAAAACAACCGTTAGTCTCATATATTTTGACCGCTGGCACAGAATGACTCGCATACCGCCTGCTCATCATCGAGGCAGATGTCATTGCGAGGTGTGAAAGTCTAAGAAAAACTCATCAAAGGTCAGAAATATCCTGCCTCAGTTACGAAGCTATGATCAGAGAAAAATTTGGTAGCTAAAGGTCTTTAACTCTCAAAGGCCCAGTCACCGAAGACCAAAACCATCTACTGATGTAAATGTTTGATACCTGTCGATCCATTTATTTTACCAATAGATGTAAATAATTGGTGTAAAATTATTCATCTTTTTATGGTCATCAGATCTGACCCATTTGGATGTTCAGAGGCTCCATAGTTACTGTGGAAACACCATCATCTTCTACAACATTGATTCACCAGTAAAACCCTCGGAGTTTGATAAATGACAGTGGATGGACACACTGGGTTTAGGTTCAGTTCATGACAAATTTGACTGAAAAAGTCACATTTTCACATGCTCTTGATGATGCTATTATTAGTAACAGTGTTTATTTGTTTATGAAGAATGCCTGGATGCTTGTTGGCTAGCACAGAAGTTAGCACACTCACCAGTAATCACGGTTGTTATGTCCTGTAGATGTTTGTTTTGTTTACTAGATTGCCCTTTGTCAGCCTTAGGAGTGTGTTTTTATTACTAGACACAGAGTTTTATCAGTTGAATTTAGTTTTTGTCAGATGTTTGTAGTTCGTTATAGGACCCATGTCTGGTTTCATCTGAATAGCGACTGGCAGAATAATTAGCCTTGATGTTTGATCTTGGCTGGTGTTTTATCATACTTGTCTTTTGTACAATAAATGTTAGCCCTGATATGATAGCGTGCTGATGCTAATCGGGCTGAAGCAATTTCGAATAAAGTTCTCATAAAAACGCACAACAGCAGGAACAAAAGAGTTCCTAAGATGTTCAGCAGAATACTGGATCATCACCATTCGCTGATGAACTAACTAACATTAGCAGCATGGTGCTAGCCAATGCAGACAGAGCCTGTCGGCATGTTCCCTCCTGGCCATCCAGATGGATGGGTCACAATGACACCAGTTGTGTGTGCAGAGGCCAGCGGTCTGAGGCTCTGTCTGCAGCCACTGGCACCGAGCGGCTAATGTTAGCCGCAGAGCTAAAGGGCGGCGCAGAGTGAAAACAAATGTCCGAAACTTCAATGTCCAGCTAAAGTTTCCCATTCCACTGCGCCCCACACTCCGGTGGGGTATTTGAGCACTATTTTTTTTAGTTTTTTATTTATTTTTTTTGGCTTCTTTGAAAAGAACACAAGGTTGGTGGGTTTTCCGACAGTAAATATGTGCTCCAAAACTGTAGGGAGAGGTCCACCGAGAAAAGGGTACAAAACCAGCAAAGAACAAAAAACCAGCGAACAACCAAACGGTAAAATCCTGTCTAGTTCTACTTGAAGAAATCCTGTTTATTTCAAATACTGATACCACTGACAGTAATAATCCAGATAGAATATTTGCATTTGAAAAGCTAAGTGTCGGCCCCTAAATAATGTTTATGTTGTCATTTTGTGTTTGGTCTGATGCTTTGCCCCTCACCTATCTGCCAATCACCAAGTCAGTAGTGTTTATTCATCCAGGTTTCCAGTTTCCACTGAGCTGCATCTGGAACATTTCTGATCATAAAGGGCTGATGTTACTGAACCTAAAAGGCTTCTTATTATTCCCAAATACGTTGTGACAAAGTGAGAAGCAAAACAAGGAAATGTACAGGAGATGCTTTTGAAACATGGAGACGACTGAAAGTGGAGCAGAATTTGAAGACTGACGTTTGCTCTCCTGTGGCCTCCGCCAGCTTTCAGTGGCTCTTACCAGGTGGTGAGACTGTGGGCCCGGGCCACAGTGTTTTCTTCTGGGCTGAGCCATGGTGTGTTCCCCTGAGCCGAGCTGTGGGTCGAACCGCTGGCCAAGCCTCGGTGTCTTCTCCTCTGGGTGAGGACACTGCAGTGCAGAGACTGCAGCCCAGGTGAAGAGACCATGGTCTGGCCCCAGGAGAAAAGCTGCTCTGTCCTGGGAGATGACACCATGGCCCGGTGGAAGAGACCATAAGAGACGGTATAAATGCTGGTGTAGGACTTGTGGCTGGCCATGGTAGCTCCTTGTAGTAGATGCTCATGCTGGATCTGTCTGACAACCCCTAGTCTGGAGGGAGGAGGAGGGGATACCGCACTGCACAGTATTCTGAATGTGATTGCAGCACCAGTTTTGGCCACAGTCTTACACACACACACACACACACACACACACACACACATAGATAGATAGATAGATAATGCTGTGTGTTGTATTGAATAGTATCACAAATCCCTGTGTTCACTTTGTTTTAAAACCAGTGTGCTGTAGTGTTTCCCAGCATGCACCTGGTGTTTCTGTGGCTGCCCTCCAGGTCCTTACATGGGTCTGAAGTGCAGCATATCTCTGATGAAATCTGTTTCAGTGGGCTGGGTTGGAATTGCTGACTTTATCTTTGTGCTTTTATCTGTGCAGTCATTTATCCTTTTACAGTCTGGTTATGCAACACTTCCTCCTCCTGCTGCTTCTGACAAAAAATTTGGTTGACCAGAGTGTGATGGTCTTGTACAGAAAGCTTAAAAACTGATGTACTGTCTGTTGATGTATAGCCACATTACATTAACTTAAGTTGTTATACTAGGGTTAACTTTCTGTTGTCTCAGTAGAAAAGCTTTCTAATTAAAATTACTCTAAATTTTATTGGGTATTTATTAAAAAGTAGTTATAAGACGCTTGTGAGCACATGGACATTTCCAGAGAAATCAGTCCTTCATTCTGATCAGCTGAGTCTGTAGTGATCGGCCATCCGTCGGACCTAACTGCGCATGCGCGGCTGTCCTCTGCTGTGGGCCGGTGTCTCTCTCCCAGTCTCTCCCTCTGAGCCAGGCGGAGCGCCGTGCTGCTGCATGCTTAGCGGAGGTTCAAGATGGACGCCAAACAGGGTTAGTCTGGCCGTAATCTTTTGTTACCTACTATCTCTCTCCTTATTTACATGTCGCATTTGCGTACCGTTATGTTGTGGTTATGGCCAGAGAGGCCCGCAGCGGGTTCGGGGCCACTGGCGGAGGTCATGCCGGACAGGTTAACGTGTTGCCCCGACGGCGAGAACGTGGCTGTCGGTGAGGGCTTTCAGACCACAGTCGGGGGACGTTACCCACATCCCATCGTGTATTCTAATATGTTGGACTGAGGGAGGGTGAGACTGACGATTAAAACAGCGAGCAATGAAACGCGATCTGTGGCCGGAGCTAGCTAGTTGTGATGAGGGGCTATTTTTAGGCAGGCTCCGCGATGCTAGCACGGTTGCTACCATATGTAGCCTGGCGGACACTTTTGGACCGCGATCCACCCCCTTCTTCCCAATATCCCCACCTCGAATATTGGCGTCTAGGCCTGTCTTTACATCCAGACAATGGCTCTGTGTCAAACAGCGGCTGCTGCATGGCTAATAGAGCTGCTAACATCTAGTTAGCATGTGCTGTCAGATAATGGAGAGCTTAGCTGTCAACGCCCACATTTATGCCCTGCTGTGCTGTTGAATTATCAGCCATTGTCGAGAATGATTTTAATGGAAAAACAGCATTAGATACATCTGTAGTGCAAAGGCTTTAGTCTTGGAGTTTTTGTGTTGCTAAAAATTATGAGGATCTCTTTAAAGTAGTCCAAGACTATAATGTCTTCTACTACTAACCATCAGTCGGACCTCGGCTGAGTAGGATGGTTACCAGGCAACAGCAGTGTCTCTGCTAGTCCACATTGTATTACTTTTTTTTTGTAGTTTGTTGCCAATCACCACTCTGAAGCATGACATGAGTAAAATGCAGGACATTTGGATTTTTATTTTTTTAAATTGTAGTTTATGTTTTCGGTGATTGTGCTGTGTTTTCTTAACTAAATAAGCATTTTAAAGACACGTCAAAGCTTATGGATCAGAATATCTGTTAAAATAATAGAGAAATGCATATTCTATCTTCCGGTCTTCTTGGTATGCAGCTTCATATCATTTCCTTGGAAACAAATCTACTAGTTGTTTCTTGACTGATCATTTAGTTTCTGGAGTGATATGCAGACCTGCTAGAATTGTGTAACTGGCATGAAAATTGAGAAGTTTTCTTTCATTAACATTTTTGAGAAATCAGATTACCTAAATTATCAGTTGATTAGAGTTAATCAGCTGATTGCATTTGCTTGACACAATTCATGCTTAATTAAATAAATTAAATAAAGTCAGGATGAAAGTTTAACATGAATGATAAAGTTGTAGTCAGATCAGCAGGATTTATTCATGCTGTTGTATATCAGATGAAAGACGTTATTCTTATTTATTACTCATTATGTAATTTTCAGGAACATTTGGTGAGTTATCAAATGTACTTGAAGCAGCCAGTCTGGTGATTAGCTCATTCAGTTCCCTTACTGAATAACTAAGGGTTGCCTCAGTTTGCATTTTAATGCTCTTTTACTTATCATTAATCTGTTTTAAACCTTTGACTTCTTTAAAGGTATATGAACATTCAGCCATTATCATGTTTTTAAAACTTACATGTTTTCATTGAGTCTTTCATTAGGATTTAAGGCTTAAGCTTTAAAGCAGTATGCCATTCCTAAGATAGACTTTTGATGTTTGAACTCCACTCCACAGATCCACAGATCCCCGCACAAATGCCTCCTACTGCAGATAAACCGAATACTGACAGTGTGGGTCAGTCTGATCTACTTCCTGTCTGTAATTGAGAAATCAAGCTATTACTTTTATGGTCAACTAATTAATTTATTTTCCTTCATTATCTTCTCGAGGTTTGCTGGGGGTTGAAGCCTATCCCAGCTGACATTGGGGATGAATTAATCAATACAGTCAAAAATGTCAATTGAACAAAATTTTAAAATTTTTTAGGATAATTTAATATCTGGTGTTGGACTGAATAAATACAAACTTAAGTTATTGATGCTTTGGTATCCAGTTGCCTTTTTTTTTTTTTTAGAATTTATACATTTAGGATTTTTTTTTAGATATTAAGTTGAACCATGGTAGCCATAGCAAAATCGGTACAGATCTTGTAGAGCAGAGTTCTCAATACATGTAGATGAAGCTATTTTCTTCAGACGCCGTCTTGGTGTGCCACTAAAACTGGTTTTAAAGAGGGCAGTTCAGGACTGGAGTGATGGCCGCCACAGGTTCTCTTGCACATTTGGAAAGGAAATGCCTGTTGCTGTCTTCAGTCTCACTGCTAGATGTCACTGTATCCAGTCCAGTAGAGTAAGTGCAGCTTGTTCGACCACGTACACAGCATGTTACTTTGTCATAATCATCTGTAACTGAGGAAAGAAAGCTAAATTGTCTGTGTGGGGTGCAGTTGGACATGATGTGCCCTCTGTGGTTCTGAAAGTACAGCATGTGAGTGACGTCAGAGGCTGCAGGAAACCCAGGACTCCTCCATTTCTAATATTATCCACTGACCTGCCTGGAATTCTCCACTGAAATATAAGTATGCTCAGGGTCGGACCCTCAGCTGTTTGACACCCACCACCTCCTGCACATGTCTCTGTGGGTCCTCACAGTGGAAGGGGCTCCTGCAGCACCTGTACGTCAGAAACTGCTTCATTGACACTCAGTGAAACCAGCAGGTGGCATTGAATTAAAGTCAGCACTAGACTGTTTGTGACGCTTTTTAATCAAGGAAGTTGGTTAATCAGGTATATTTATTCTTGGCTAAATGTTAGCTGTTCAACACATTTTACTTTCTTTAACTCTAAAGCTTATTTGATGTCAGGGGAGGTCACGTCAGATCCATATCAAGTCCTGTCCAACAGTAACTGGGCCCATGCAGCGTCGGTTACATCACTTTAATGTTATCGTAGCGTTAAAGGATGAAAAGTGGAAGAAGAATGAGGAAGTTTTGGGGACAAAGTTTGAGTCAGACGGCAGTGAGCTTCCTGCTTTAGGGCTTTGAAACTGTATGAATGTGCTTCTGTGACCTTAGACCCTCCCTCAGTGAGCAGGACTCGGACTTCCACCTCCACACGATCACATCTGACTCAGCCATCATGTGACACTGAGTTGAGTGGAACCAAAAATATGACTGGGTTCAATCTGTTGAGATGAGACCAGTCCAGTTTGTCAAGAACATATGGAACAGGGTCATCGTAGTTATATTTTCTGTGCAGCAAAAACAGTCATTGTGTAGTTGGACCTCCAGTCAGTGCCCTCCTCATGTCACACCATGATCTCATGATTTCTGCTGTCGTCATGAATATTAGACACAAACAAGAGGAAGAGCTCACTGTTGTTCTTCAGTTTAGTAATAGTACTTTTCCATAGTGAGTGGAGATTGACTCTTAAAAAAACTTAATGAGGTTGGACTAAGCATTGTAACTAGATATGTGTATTTATTTGTAACATTAACGGTGTTAATCTACAGATTAAATACATTACCGTAAATATATGCAAGTAGTATTTTTAGAAATGTATAAAAGGGCCCTTATCTGTGCGACCTGCATATTCAGTATTAAAAGATGGAAAGTTCCTTGTGTTGAATGCTGACATTAGCAATATTCTGTCTAGCCTTAAAATAAGATACTTGTTTGTCATTTTAAGCTGCGTATGACTTTCGTTACCCAATTTTCATAAAATCTGTAAAACCCAAGTCATAGTAGGTACGGAGCTCCCAGACAACAGACAGAATTACTTAAATAATGTATGCAGGGGACGGACACAACATTCAGTCCATATCTGTCTGTGTCTTTAACGTAGAGCATAAATGAGTCCTTACTCAGAACTGGATTTGAGTTCCGTTTATGTCAAATGGGCTGGGTGCAGTGCACAGCGTCTGCGTCCCGCTCCATAGAATGACACTAGAATTCAGTAAATCGGTCATCTGGCAAAGCTCTAATATAAATGTGGAAATGTCATTTGAAAACGACAAATGAGCCATACCACGATACATGCTCGTACCGATCCGCGATGGGCGTTGGGTACGATTGTACGGCGCGTAGCGTTGCACTACTACTGTTGTGGTCCGTTCAGTGCAGGAGTTCATCCTGTTCTCCACATATGTAGAGACACCTGCTTTTTGCCAAGGTTCTGTTAGATTATTTAAAAGTAAAACTGGGTTGCCACATGTAATATGTGCGGTCTATGATCATGTGTTATGAAAGCAGATGGTCTGAGCCACATCAGAATAAAAATTTGGTTTGTATGATCATTTTCCTTCAAATATGATCATTTTCAGCTGCGGGTACGATAGGGGACTCACTAAGAACAATCAATGGACCTGTTTTCACACAGAACACCTGGACCTTTATGTACGCTTTTCTTCTATTTTTAAAATAAATGTCCAAATGTAAAAGTTTCATAGCAGTGTGTTGTTTGGGAAAACAATGAGATCGGAATCAGCTGAAATCAGTATCGGCCATCTGAGCACCCTGCAAATCGGGATCGGCCCAAAAAATTTAAATTGGTGCAAGTCTAGATATTTTTGCAATGCAGTTCAACTTTTACATCATTGAAGAGCGACAAACATCAGAATTCTGTGTCCTAGGAAGAGGAGCAGCAGAAAAACATATTTCCCTCCGTAAACACAGTGTGTGCATGTGGGTCACTTCAGGGTCGCATTCAGTTCATATTCAAAACTGAAACTCAAAAAATCTGAGTTGTTGCCATAAGGCCTGCTGTCTGAATCCTAATGGGGGCAATAAAGTCAGATTTTTAGGCCCCACAGTAGTTATTTTAATTGAAGGGTGTAAAAATGCAGGTCTAGATTAAGTCCAATGTAAATGTGTGGTTTTGTCCATAAAGCAGGCTTTGTCTGTGTGGTCAGACTTTTCACTGTTGCCCTCCATCTTCTTCCTCCTGCAGTGGTGGATCTCCTCTACTGGCGTGATGTGAAGACCACTGGCGTGGTGTTCGGCGCCGCCCTGCTGCTGCTCCTCTCTCTGACCGTGTGCAGCATCGTGAGCGTGTGCTCCTACATCGGCCTGGCTCTGCTGTCGGTCACCATCTGCTTCAGAATATACAAAGGCATCCTGCAGGCCATCCAGAAGTCTGATGAGGGACATCCTTTCAAGTGAGAAACCACAGCAACCAGTCCACGACCTACACACTTCAAGTTTCATTTAAGAGCTTTAGGACAGAATTTTACAAACAGTTTGGAAAAATGTACATAAAGGTCGAATCCTGCCATTTTCTCTCCTGTTATTGTCATCAAACCCATGTACCTGTTAGAGCCTCCTGGTTCTGGGTCTCACCCTAATCATTGGAGGTCCGTAGTGGTCCACTCTGAGCCTGCTTTTACAGGACAGTTTTCTCCTCCAATACCAGTTGAAATTGAATTGAAAGTGATTAACAACCTAAAGGCAACCTCCGCACCTGAAAGGGGAAGCCGACACACAAGAGCCGCATCATTTCATTAAGTTTACTAGCACTAACTGGTTAGCCTTTGTCTGTAAATATAACTTAGTGGTATAACCCAGTGTTGGCATGAATTCACTACTGGATTATACTGTCTCGAGTGCACCTGCAGATTAACTCAGTGTTAATTCACATGAAGTTCACCTGAAAACAGCATAAGAACTGAAGCCAGTGCCACTACCTGAACCTGCAGTCCCATGCATGTAATAACTTTGAAAGACTGGTTTGATTTCTTTTTCCTCACCATATTTGAAATAGAAAGCTGTCAAAACCCTTCTGATGTAAGCATTTTAATCAAGTTTGTGGATGTTTTGAGGTGCACAGGTGGGAGGTTTAGGGTTCCTCTTGAAAGAAAATGTGACTATTTTCTATGAAAAATAGAATTTCACACCAGTTTTTGACTTATTTTTCATCTAGTCCAGGGTTGGGCTATCCTGGTCCTCAAGGGCCGGTGTTCTGCATCTTTTAGATCTTTCCCTCTTCCATCACACCTGGAAGCCATTACATAGTTATCAGGCTTCTGCAGAGCTGGATGATGAGCTGATCATTAACTTAATGAAGGTGTGATGGAAGAGAGAAACATCTAAAACACGCAGGACACTGGCCCTCAAGGACCAGGATTGCCCACCCCTGGACTAGTCTGTCTTTTCCAAAAACGCATAAACATCCAAAAAGCAGATAGACGAACTTTATTTTGACAGCAAAAGAAATGACCAACTTTAACAGGACACTGTTATATTGAAGAAAATAAGTCAACCGAACGGCCAGTTTCTGTTCTACTTATATTATTATGGGGTAATGTGGGCTGTGCTGCCCGCTGAAGTGAAGGTGAAGTGCACTAATGCAGCGGTGAGGATTTATTTTTTTTTGTATGTAATGTATGGCATGGCGGCCTTCCCAGCAGAAACACTGTATATCTCTGGAAAATAATGTTTTAAATTTCATGATGACAAAGCCAGCCAAACAAATCTGAATTGAAGCTGACTTTAGATTTGGGGGTTTTCCATACATTAACAATAATTTGGTTTAATTGATGTTCATCGTGACTTGAATGCTTCACATAAACCTCCTAAAGGTAGGAAGTGACATTAGTGATGTTCATCATACACCTGTTCTACCTGTAGGTAACTATGGTACTATGTTCTAATGATGCAGCTACATAGTCTGTCTTTGACTGCGTCTGGAGGCTGCAGAGTATACAAACTAAATGAGGACACAGATACACTGACAGTACTGTCCATCACTGCTGGTGTCAGGTTCTCCATAGGATGTTGTGACAGTAACCACAGAAAATGACTGGTCTTTAAACTGCTCATCAAATAACTAGAAGGTGATCAACAGTGGGAGGATGTGGTCTGGTCTGAGTCTATTTGAACCAAAACCTTAATGAAAAATGTGGATTGGAACAGTAACATGAGGAGGGTGTTTGTGGGGTCAAACCTTCCTACCAGTGCCACCGTCCAATTAGCTCAACCTTTACATAATCTGTGTAAAGAGCTCCAAGAGCCACATTAAAGCTGATTTCACATTAAAACCATGAATGAGTAACAAGCCAACCCAGTGTGTATGTCAGAATGTTGTTTGCACTTGAAATCCTGAACTTGTGTGTTGTGCTGTGTTGACGTGCCCCCCCCCAGGCAGTACCTGGACCAGGAGGTGGCGCTGTCTGAAGAAATGGTCCACAAATACAGCGACATCGTTCTGGCCAAACTCAACAAGACCATCGGTGAACTGAGGCGCCTGTTCCTGGTGGAGGACCTGGTGGACTCGATCAAGGTGACACCGGCCGGAGCCTTGAACAGTCTAGAAAACTCACAGCAATCTGAAAGGCAGCACTAGAATAATGCAGTCTGGTCATTTCCTCTAGTTTTTGTTGTTTGATATAAAACATCATTTATAAATATATTTATACAAATATTTAGCTAAAAAAATTCTTTCAGTTCACATCAATAATAATCTCATGAACGATTATTTCATTCCTCTTGAACTGCTTATTTTTGGTCCTGAATGAAAGTTTAAAAAACAGATGGTTATTGTGGTTTTAAATGTATTTGTAAACAAAACAACAACATGAAAAATGTATAAAAGATGTAACGAGAGAAAAGATGGCATAATCCATAAAAATAATGCAAGATACAAAATAATCGAAGACGAATACAAACCATAGAAATGCAGACAAAAATTAAACAAGACACTTGGCCAACAGCAGAACATTTTCCATATCTAGAGGTAGAACATTTAGGACAATTCTGATCATAAAGTCAAAATCAAAATATTCAGTGAGTAAAACAGTTAAACCAGTGTTTTTCAACCTTGGGGTTAGAACCCCATGTGGGGTTGTCTAGAATTAAAACTCTCTAAAAAATATATGGTGAGTTGACAGAGAATCGCACTCTATAACAGACATGACAAAACTGAAGCACTGTGGTACTGTTTATGTGTCACATGTTCAAACTGAAGCACTGTGGTACTGTTTATGTGTCACATG
>JAPTYQ010000008.1:31741820-31752848 GCA_029814465.1 Ostorhinchus cyanosoma
CACTGTGGTACTGTTTATGTGTCACATGTTCAAACTGAAGCACTGTGGTACTGTTTATGTGTCACATGTTCAAACTGTTACTACTATAGACTAATGTGTCTAAAATTAACCTGTATTTGAAACAGAGGATAGAAACTATTACATGATCAAAAACAAATTCATTTTAGTAAAAAAAATGTCTGTTTCGAATGTCTGGGGTCGTCAGAAATGTGTGATGTTAAAATGGGGTCATGAGTGAAAACAGGTTAGAAATCACTGAGTTTAACCGTTGAATGGTGCTGGAAGTGTTGAGCTGAGAATGAAGCAGGTTCACTCTGCACACTGAAGTTCACTTATGACTCAACATTTAGCTCATTTCACAGACATTGACTGTATCATTTCATTCTACCAATCCAGAGGTAGAGCTTGTGGTCCACACTACTTTGTTTCAGGAGCAGATAGTTGTGCTGATGTTGGAGTCGGAGCTTTTGGCTCCATTTACTGCATGTGTTTGAATCCACTGAGGGTCCAGTTCTGTTGTCCCTGTCCTGTCTGAATACATGGGGTCGTGGACCATAAATCAGTGGGTTAGTGTGTCTGCATTTGTAGATGTGCAGCTGTCAGGCTCCTGTCGTCACCCCCCCCCCCCACCAACTCTGCATCGCCATCATTGGAGATTTCCCTTAGAGGGGAAACCAGACAGATTCCTTTAATCTGATTAAGACGCATTCTGAGCCTCAGGAATGTTTCAAACACCCTCTACCACATGCATCACTGCCCCCCCCACCTCCCTTTGCCAGTGTTTACATCCACACCAACAGCATGTTCAAACATCACACGTATTTAATCGACAGGCGTGTTCTATTTCACCAGCAGCCCTGTTGGCTCCAGGCGCTGGGAGGTTGAACGTTCATCAGCATGAAGGAAAAACTGTCACATCAGAACAAATGGAAACAGCCTCAGGGTCAAAGAAGAAGGAAACGCAGGCTGATCCTGTTCAGCAAAAACCAGAAAAGAGCAGCCGCAGGTTGACATCAGCTGACAACCTCACCTTAAAAACAAAGTAGGCATTTTTTCAGGAAAGACAAAAACTTAAACATGAGGAGATGATGGAGACAAAAAGACCTTTTTTTGGTCAAAAAACGACTTAGGCAGTTATTTTAGGAAGGTGGTGTCATGTGACCTGCATATCATGCAAATCTGATCTAGAACAAGTCCAAAGAACTCTGACTTATTGATGGAGGTAAACGCATTCAGTTTATTATCCAGATGCACAGAAAAGGTGAAAACTGACAGAATTCATATCATGCAAGACAAAACAAGTTCAGACGAGTATCAAGTCCAACCTTTCGACGAGTTCACTCCAGCAGGATGAAAATGATCTACAAGAGCAGTTCTGGCCCTCGGAACAGCTCTGTGGTCACAACGTTACAAACAGTTGACAAAAATAGACAAAGGAGAGGAATTAACTGAACAACTATATCTGAAAGATGTGTCACCATATGTTGATTTCTTTGATTTTGTGTCAGTCATGTTTGTCCTTCTCTAATGTTAAGTCCAGATCCAGACTGAAGTCCTTGATTCACAGCTGCCAGAAAATGATCAGCATGTTCTTTTTTGGGTCTTTTTGTGCAGTTTGCTGTGTTGATGTGGATCCTGACTTATGTCGGTGCCTTGTTCAACGGCCTCACTCTGGCTATTCTGAGTAAGTTGGTCCTTCAGTCCTGTTTCTCATGGTCACGTGACAATAGAGCTTTAGTGTCCTTAAGTCTGTGCATCATACAAACATGTCATATCACAACCAAAGAGAACACATCAGTCGACAACAACGTAAAAACACAAGTAGATGAAGGGTTTGACCTTTGTACTGTAGTGCCCCCGAGTGGAGGTTTATGGAAAAACAGAGCAGATGCAGGTCCACGCGTGGATTAAAGTGTCTCTTTCTCCCCTCAGGTGTGATCGCGGTGTTCAGCTGCCCAATCGTCTACGAGAAGCACCAGGTAAGACCCGCCCTCTTTACACATGATGGCCCAGTAAACAAAAGCCAGTGAATCCCTTTAACTCTGTACTGTGTTTGAACAGGCTCAGATCGATCATTACGTGGGTCTGGTCAACAACCAGGTCAAAGATGTCGTCGGAAAGTAAGTTTATTGTTAATATTGTGTTATTATCTCATACAATATCTTAATGTGATGAACCTGATATACAGGTGGTCCTCGGGTTACGCCGTACTCGACCTACGCCGTTTCAACTTTATGATGCCTGAGTCTCGGCCGCCATTTTGTCTCCAGCCCCATACTGTAGTAGTGTAGCGTAGAATGTACAGTGTCTGTGTTTGTGCTCCGTCATTTTCTCGGTATCTTCACCTTTGTCACCCTCCTTTTTCACATCATGGCCCCAAAAAACAAAGCAGGATCTCCTAGTGATGCTGGTCCAGCCAAGACGAAAGCCATTACCATGGAAACGAAGCTGGATATCATCAAAGGGTCGGAGAAAGGCGAGACACCGACGAACATTAGTAAAGCCTTAGGCTTCAGTCAGTCGACCGTGGCGACCATTATTAAGGACAAAGCCCGTATTTTATACCATGTAAAGGGTTAATTCCAACCTTCACGAAAATTCAGGTTACGTCGTCAGCGTAGGAACGGAACTCGTTTGTAACCTGAGGACCACCTGTTTACACGAACGAAAACAAAAACGCCATCATCACTGAGGAGTAGAAGTTCTTAACTAGACTAAAGTGAACCAGTAGGGAATTAAAACGACCATTTCACCCCCTTTGAGTCTGTTTATGGCGCAGATGTAAAACATTAACTAGGGAGGCAAATTAGCAATTAATTAATTATTAGTTGATTGACCTTATTGATCTATTAACAATTAATTGATAAGCGGCGATTTTCCTGAGAACCTGAATTTCTTTCAATAGAGTCTAAGAATAAAAACTCAATACTGTTCATGTACTTAATGAAAAAAGCAGGTCATATTCTGTAATGATTGATTCATCGAACCATTGGATACAGTTCAGACAGTGACATTTATGGAGTTGAACTCAATAAAATAAAAGAAATGGATGTGAAGAGGGGCAGTTTAGAGGAACGGGGCATTTGAGTCCTGACACGATGGAGGGGAGGGTCTGTAGGAGGGACCAACACACTGTGGGCATCTGGAGCCTGGAGGGTGTTTCCAACTTCTGTCTCACTGAGCAGAGTCCAGATGACCGTGGACTAGACCAACCCCCGGGGAAGTCGCTCTGTCCAGAGCCAGACTGACATGTGCGCGTATTTGGGCGGGGGGGCAGTTTCACTCCAAGTCCCTAAAGTGATTCTAACTCAACACCACGATCCGCTTCGATGACTGTCCCGGCTGCAGCGTCGGCGGACAAGCTGTCAGCCTGTGGACAGGTGTGGACAGGTGGACAACTGCCCCCAGTACTCGACCGCAGCCATGAAGCCTAGTTTAGGCGGTGGCGCCCCCTACTGTCCATTTTCTGGACATTAAAGGTCTTTTTGTAAGATTTTTAGCCTGAAGAAAATTACAGGTTTTCCGGGTAAAAGTGATGTGGCATTGGAAAGAGGTGTCCTGACTCCAAGACTTATGTTCAAACTCTTCTTTTGAATGCACTTTTATGATTTTCATTGATTTTATTATGTTTTAACTGTAATTGTAAGTTTTTAACTTGTCTCTTTTCCATTTCTGTAAAGTACTTTGATTTGCCCTGTGTATGAATTGTGCCACACAAATAACCTTTGCCTTGCCTTTCTGTCGACACCACAAATACTGCTGTGCAAAAGGGCAATTAACCAACAAGTAATGGAATTTAATGGAACAAATTCTTATCGACAATGAAATGATAGCAGATGAATTGTTTTCGTCCCTAATGTGAACAGTCCTGAGTATTGACTGTGTTTCTGTTTTTCTTTCAGGATTCAGGCAAAAGTCCCTGGAATGAAACGCAAAACAGAGTGAAGACCAGAGAAGTGTCAGGTTGGATTGAGGAAGTCCTGAGAAGAACATGATTGATGAAGATGAGGGGGAGGGGTTAATATGAAGGCGGGGGTGGGGTCTGGCGTGGACGCAGCCCTTCTAACTTTGTCACATAATAAACACTTTTTTTCCAGGTGAGAATTCCTTTTTGTTTGTGTTTTTTCTGGGAAAGTGAAGCCGAGGTTCACGACACCAAACCCCTCCCCTTGACCCCACCCCCGAACCCTGACCCTAGTGTAGTTAAAATAATTCTATGTAGAATGTCAGTTGATGCGAGATGCGGAGACACTTGGATGCATTTAACCTTTCCACAGGCCCCGCCCCCTTCTGTGCATTCAGTTCGGGGTTCATTTTTGTTTGCCGCCGTTTGGTCCTTTGTTTTGTGGGTGGAGCAGCGACCGGCCGCTCGCCATGTCCTTTGGTTCCTTCTGTCTGTCGTGTCCCTCGGCCTTTGGGCTCGTTTCCTTGGCAACCTGCTGCGTGGTTTGGCCTCGATGTGACGAATGACGCTTTTTTTTTTTCCGTGAATGACGTCTTTGACTCCTGACGAGGCGGAAGGGGAGGGGGAGGGATTGTTGTACTACCATTAATTAAAAAAAAAGTTCATTGCTTCTGAGTAACTCTAGCTAGAAACTTCTAGAAAACCTTTGCCAGACAAATGAAACATGAATTGCATTAAAGTCGTCTTTCCATGTCATTGCAGCTGGAACACGTTTACATTCATCCACATCAGAAAACCATAAAAAGCTTAAAAAAAAAAGCAGTGGGTTTAAATAAAAACTAAATATCCATACTGTCTGTGGAGCCGATATCTTCATGAAGTTGCAACTCGATGTAACTTTTGGGAAAACCTTCAAGCGTTTGTTTGTTATGCAAGTATAATTGTGAATGATAAACTTCATACTTCAATTGTGACGATAAAAAGCTTCCAGCTGGGAGCCGTGTTTGTGGAATGCATTGTGAGATGTAAACAATTATCAATAAAGCTTCTAGACGAAGAAAACCTGCCTCCTCATCTGTCCACCTTCATCCTGTTTACAGCTCCAGCTTGAACTCTGACACAAACTGCTGTTCAGCTGAGCACTAACAGTCACATTTACAGGCTTTTATGACCAACAAACTGGACCGATGCACAATATATGACACAAAGAAGTGACTTCAAACTATTAAAAGTCTGAGTTCACAGCCTGTAAACGACCAAATGGATGAAATGTATCCAGAAGACTCATATTTATTTATATTTATTAGTCTGATTCATTCACTGGGGAACACCATGTTTGTTGCATTTGGTCTGACATGTTTTTAACCCATTTTTGGTGCAGAATCCAAAACTGAACTGTCTCTCTCTCTCTCTCTCTCTCTCTCTCTCTCTCTCTCTCTCTCTCTCTCTCTCATCACCATCATCCCGTGGTTCTGTGGTGAATACAGATAGAACCTAGATCATTTTCACTTGGTCCATTGGCTGATTTTTTGATTCATTAATTCAAGAATATTTATTTATTTAATTCAAAATTATTTTTTGCTTAATTAATAAAATAAAGAAAATCTGCCAATACAATAAGTGAAAATTATCTTGATCAGATTTATTGAAATCAGATTTTCCTGATCTATTGTCTAAAAATCATTTCTTATATCTCACTGAAAAGTTACTATTTAGTTACTATGTTATTATTTAGTTACTAAAGTGACTAAAGTTACTATATATGATTATTTGGGAACACTGAATAAGAGAAACACGGATTAAAGTAGTTATACTATGTGACAACATAAAGTGGCCCTTTTGTAAAATTACATTTTGATTGACGTTCTTGCTAACGTTTACTTCTTTATGGATTTTGCGATGGAAACCACGAAGCTCATTAAATATTTTAGAGAAATACATTTGTGGATTTTGATCATTTGCAGATGTCCAGTTTATAAAAGTTTTTCCATATTGTATTTGAGAACAAAAAACTAGACATTCAGGCAAAGTCAGCGTATTTTAGGAGAAGGCTGTTGTCATCAAATATAGCCCTAAGACCATTCATTTACTGTTCGCACACCAAGAAATAAAAGAATATTCTCAGAAAAGAAAACACACACGTATCAGATCATTTCATGTTCAGACATTCCCAACTTTTCTAGTGTTTCCTATTTTTTTGCCGTGTCTCAGTGGAAAAAGTCCATTCTTTTGTCATGGAGTTTCCCATTTCTATCCATTCAGTGACTTTTGGTTCCTCTTTACTCAACCATTTTAGGACTTTGGTTGAAAGTACTTTATGGTTATAATACTCATAAAATATGTCTCCAATAAAACAGCTTCTATTAATATCTCAGTAAATTAGTTACCTGTATTTACATGAATTTGCATTTTTTTTTTTTTTTTTTTTGCAGATGATTAAAAGCAGGATTATATGAAAACTGTAATCAAGTTATTAAAATAATTATTGTTTTTCATTGTTGCAGTTGCTGGATCAAATATTGTGTTAATAAAAATACACTTTTGAAAGCTTTATTTGGGCAATAAACTGTATTATTCATAAAAGATAAGAAATATTTAATCAGTATATTCCGAATCATCACAAAATATGTCTCAAACTTACACGTTCATATTCATGTCAGAAAATGTTCCAGAAACATTTTAAGTAGCTCAGTGTTTTATTTGAATGCCATTAAATCAGGCCACAGGCTCCTCCTTGAACTTCACATCATAATGTCCTCCACAGAAGTACCTGAGGATATATTCAGGAGCTCCTTGTAAACAGAGAAAGGGAAAAACCTACAGTACTGGTCCAGAGAGAATCTGTCTAACGGCGGCGATACAGGATATCCCAGGAGTCTCTCCACTTGAGTCCTTGCAGCTGATTGGCTGAGAGTTCTGGTTTGCCGTAGGTCAGAGGGCAGAAGGTTCGATACGACAGGAAGACGGACAATGCCACGGCCAAGATGCACACATACAGGGAACGCTGGTGTGCAACACAGCTGCCGAGGAGAAGGGAGGGAAACATGAAAACACACAGACGTCCAGTACTTTTCTATACAGTCAGTTCACACTGTATGTGGCATTTTCTAAAGTAGTCTATAGATCCTGTGCATGTGTTCGGCTTGGAAAACACTGCAAAAATCTAAATCTGACCAAGTATTTGTCTCATTTCAGTCCAAATATCTGATCACACTTCAAATCAGACAGAATCACCGAAAGAGGAACTTTTCACTGAGATAATAACAACTGATTTATAGACAATAGATCTGGAAAATCTGATTTCAGATTGTTTTTGCTTAATTCAACTTTTTTTTTACTTAATTCAAGAAAAAAAAAATTGGACAATGAAACCAGTGAAAATGATCTTGGTAAGATTTCTTCAGTCAAATTTTCCAGATCTATTGTCTATAAATCAGTTCTTATATTTCACTGACAAGTTCCTCTTCAGGTGATTCTGTCTCATTTTAAGTGTGATCAGATTTAGATTTTTGCAGTGCACCCACCGAATGCAGTGGCTGATGCATTGAAACATGTGGAAATTCCGTTGTATCAGTTGTGACGTGCTTGTTTTGCTTGGATGAGGACACACAGGACATTACAAAGGCAACTTGACGTTCACCTCAAAATAGAAAAATGCGGGAATGAATCTTGGAAGCAGAGGTGAAGTAAAATGTGATATGTCCTGAATTCCAGTAACATTAACTGATGCGCTCCCATTTCATGTCAGTCTGTTGTGCGGTTGTTTGTGACTTTGTGTCTCAGTAAAGTCACGAAACACAACATTTGTTATATTTAATAGAAGCCAATAAACAATTGCACTTACAAACTGTAGCTTGGAAAAGATCAGTGTATTTGCATGAAACGTGTGTTAAAATGGATTTTAATACTGATCCTAACTCGGTTTATAGGAAACCTGTGTCCTTTGTAACATGAACGTTTATTCTCAGTTTGTCCATTCTGCATATTTTCAGTTACTTTATCTCTAACAATAAAACACAAGGTACAACATAACCTTTTAGTTCATAGCAGAGAATGAGCTCTGTTCTGGGATTCATCAACAAGGGTAACTCTTCAAAACTTCCCAGGATGGCACCAACGTCTGACATTTTGTCTGTGTTCATCTAATATTCTTTCTTCTGCTTAGCAACAGCATATTAACCAATCCCATGTAAGCTTAGCGCAGGCGACTATAAGTTAGACTGACTGAGAGGGCCAGGCTTCGTCTGTCAGTTTCTCACTTGTGCACAATAAAGGAAGGCCTGATTGACCACCAATCCATTCTCCATGAATTTCTTTGTCGTTTACGCCTCCACGACACATGCAAAAAAGCTGATCTAGTCTGTGGGTAAATATTTAGTCACAAATCGAGGCTGGTGCGAGATGAACTACATGTAGAAACTATCAAAGAAAATCTGGGTGTGTCATTTTGAATGGGTTTGATAAAATGAATAAAGTTCATGACTTGCAGATGTTATGATTCAGCAGAAAAGATGCTGATCAGCAGAAAAGCACAGAGTTAGTACCGCCTCTACATGTCCAAGGGTGAGGACCCAAAGTAGGTGGTTGAACGTTTTTATTGGGTTGGCAAATGTCAAAATCAAATATACAACAAATGTAAGATTAATGAATTCATTTTCATTATTAAGACAGAAGAGTCCTCCAGAGCAGTGTTTCCCAACCACTGTGCCAGTAGAAATCATCAGGGACGCGGTGGAAGATGATCCAGTTTCCCCTGAATGCTGCTCTAAGTCAACCACGCGCTATAGATACGTACGACTGCACACGCCAATAATCCACTCTACAACAAGTGTCCCGTTTCCCTTTGCAAAGTGAAAGTGAACCGGCCCCAATGCCGTGCGTTGTGTTGATGAAGCCCCCCCCCCAGTGATGCATGGATCAGTGGGGCACGGAGGATATGCCTCTATTATACTGTTATACCATAGACCTTAAAGGTGGGCTGCAAGACATTTTCTTGGAGCATTTTTTACGATGTTGCTTAAAATCCCCTTCACACTCTGATTACACCCAATTAATTAAATGCTCTAACACAAAAATAAAAAAATTTAATCACCTGTGGAATGGACAGGACTGAAAAAACACCATCCAATCATTTAGAGCGCCCACTCAAAATGACTGGACGGTGATATGTCTATCAAACTCAACTGCCATTTGTCCCTCCCCCCTCTGTGCGTACCCCTCCTGCGTGAACCGTGCGTTCTCAGAGGTTTGGAGAACCGGTACAGAAAACGAAGCCAGAGCTTGGCTACTTATATTAGGATGGAAAGTTCCCCAGAAAACTGTTTTGTCACAAACATAAATCACTAGGGAATGTAATATTAGGCAGACAGGTCTGAACTAGGGCTGTTCGGTAGGAGCGGGGGGGTGGAGGAGACTGAAGGAGGTCTGGAACTGGAGCTGGGGTCGGAGCTGGAATGAACTGGTGCTGTGCAGTGCTCGTGAACCCTTGAGAACAAAGCATTGTGCATGCCAGTATTCTGGAGGCGTGGCTTTGGGGGGATGTCTGAAGAAAGGGGTTTGGACCTTTGAATTAGGACTTTTCCAATTGTAGCTGCTCAAACTGTTTTTCAAAGATCTCACATCCCAGGACACCTTTAATCCGTAGGCCGAGGGATCGCTGACACGCCCTTCTCAGCATTCTCCTTCCAAACGCCCCCCAGCAATGGAGCCCCCACACCGTCAATGTGCTGCACCCCTCCCCTGGTGGTTTGCCTTGTGATATTTCTTATGTAAAATATGTGCTGTGGCTCAAAAACCAGTAAACACTGGTTTAGACGACTTTCTAAGAGTCGGCAATTAGTCATTAAAGCCATGTAACATGCAGAGACTGACAGGGAGACAAAAGCTGTGTGTGCATGCGTGTGTGTGTGTGTGCGCGTGTACCTGAGCCGGTGGGAGTGGACATGCTCCAACAGGGCGGGGCTAAGCAGGTGCAGGTAGCAGAGGGCTGGCAGGTAGTGATAGAGGAACAAAGTTTTCTCCATCAGCAGGAACGGAACAAAGTTCACCATCCAACCTCCAACACAAACAGCGCCCAGAGACAGGAAGCGACACCACTCACCTGAACACACACAGCTCAGGTCAGAACAAAGCTGGACCCAGGACACACACTGCACGGCTCTCTATTTTTCAGTCAAACTTCATTTCTGTCATCTGTTTCCTATTAACACGGTCTCAGTCCATCCTGGATTTTGCTTTTCTATGATGAATGGGTAATGGTTTACAGTAGTTTACGGTGGTTTACGGTGGTTTACAGTGGTTTACAGTAGTTTACAGTGGTTTACAGTGGTTTACAGTGGTTTACGGTGGTTTACAGTGGTTTGCGGTGGTTTACAGTGGTTTACAGTGGTTTACGGTGGTTTACGGTGGTTTACGGTAGTTTACAATAGTTTACGGTGGTTTACAGTGGTTTACAGTAGTTTACGGTGGTTTACAGTGGTTTACAGTAGTTTACGGTGGTTTACAGTGGTTTACAATAGTTTACGGTGGTTTACAGTGGTTTACAATAGTTTACGGTGGTTTACAGTGGTTTACAGTAGTTTACGGTGGTAGCACTTTTTCCCCCCGTTTTGTGCTGAGTTGTAAAAGCAGCAGACTGCCAGCAGAACTGACTAGTTCAGTCCATCAGACATGTGGCTGGGACCTAATAAGGCGAACATGATGGACACGATGTTCACTTGTCTCTAGTGCACAGTTTCATGTTATAAACTGTGTGTGCAGAGTGTGTACTGAACCAAACTGAGGGATTCATGGTATTTAAACAGCATACACAGCAATTTACTAAACCCATAAAGACCCAAATATTCACTGGAGACAAAAACCATCTACTGATCTAAAATGGTTCATAACCCTTTGTTTATGAAACATGTAAATACTTTTCATGGTCATCAGATATGACCCATTTGGACGTTCAGAGCCGCCGTAGTTACCGTGGAAACACTGTCATCAACAGTGATTCTCCAGTAAAACCCATGGAGTTGGATCAATGACGGTGAATGACAACAGGACTGGGATTTGATGTTACAATATTATGACATATTAATATCGTATATATATATATATATATATATATATATATAGACACA
>JAPTYQ010000008.1:31805593-31818759 GCA_029814465.1 Ostorhinchus cyanosoma
ACCCCCAACCCCCACCCCCATAATCACATATAATAATGTGTTCAGAAAATGGATGGACAGTTCCTTTTGTGTCATTTAAAGCTCCACCATACGATGTGGCATTTTTACACTTTTGTAAATTTAAAATGCTCCTAATAAGTGTGTGTCAAATTAAAATGTAAAAGAAATCCTACCAGGTTTTGAAACTAAAAAACATTTAATTCTCATATATTTATGCTAAAAGTCTGACCAATTATTTTATTCTGTTTGAATAAAATAACTGGTCGAGCCTGGCTGAGCCTCCTGTCAGTCGTCCGTTACTCAGTCCTGCATCAGATAGCGGTGCCTCTGAATGAAACTGGTTCTGCTCTTCCTGTCACTGACCACAGTCTGCTGTCTAGGGCTGTGAATGGATAAGACTTAAATGCCCAGTGTTGAAGGGAAAAATGGATTTATTAACAGAAACAACAACCAAGGGGAACAAACAGAAAAACCCGACTGCAGCAGTCAGAGTCCAGTAGAATGGAGATGGAGATGGAGATACAATCCAGAAGTCGGGTGGACTTGACTCTGCAGACAGGTCTGCATAAAGCTCAGCTTTTAGTCTGTGTACACGTACATGGTGCCACAAAATGTAAGATTATGTAGGACAATAAATGTATGGACTAAGAAACCTCAAGTGTGGAGTGCACTCATGGTGCGGTCCAGTCGGCCCAGTGATGAGGTGCAGTGAAGACACTGACCCGGGGCTGCACAGACCAGACCCTCACATACAGGGTCTGCGGGTCAAACAGGAGGTTGGTGTGTCTGATTGATGAGGGAGGGGTCTGTGGACACGCCCAACCAGACCATACCTCCGCCTCCACCTCTGCCTCCACCCTGAGCATCAGGTGAGAGGAGGGGAGCGTCAGAGCTCAGGCAAGGGGAAGTGGGCGGGGCTTTGGAGGGAGGCGGATAGTTCATGTTCAAATTTTTACTAAGTGCTGTGAGACATGCCAGATCAGTGGGTATAGCTTTAATATGAAGATTTCATCTCTTCTGTGGATAAGAAAGTATTTTAGATGATAAGTAGGGCATATGCTATTGATCAAAAAGCCCCATAACTTGCAAATTGCCCATTTAGTGACACAAGAAAACGTGTCAGGTTTTTATTAACACAATTATGAGTCATCCACTGAAGCCTGCACACTCTTAGCAAATCTGATGTTAGTCTTCTGTTACTGTAGAAGTGTAATTGTACATTTAAAACATTACTAAATCTCTGCACAACACTAACATGACTCAAGAAAAACAGGCAAAATAGCAGCTTGATATCGACTGCTTCTCTGCTTCACTGAATGTCTGTCCTGGATTAAAAAAATGATGCTGAACTCTCTGTTTTCACCCTCAGCAATGAACGGGCCTGCTCATTTTTTATGCAAATTATTCTGTAGAGAGTGAGTCGTGTGTTTGAGCCATCTGAGATTTCGATCCCAGGAGATTTGGTTCTGGCAGCGCTCCACTTCCACTCTGTTTTCCATTTACTAAACTGAGGCGTCACAGCAGATCACTGCTGTGAGCTGCAGTGTCGCTGCCTGGGAAGCTCAACTCTGTTTCCTGAATTTGACTATTTTTGTTGTAGAATAACAAAAGTCTTTAAAGAGCATGAAAACGTGTTTTCTTCAATATGGATGAGCTGAACCATTCATTTAATCTGACACGTTTACTTATAATACACAGTTCTTCTAGATGAGAGGTAACTGTTGATCACTTTCAAAAAAGACACAGATAGTGGGAACAAAAAAAGTGGAGAATCTGAAGACACATAGTGATGAGGAGTAAATTCAACTGATTCAGAGACGACAGAAAATGGTAAACTGTTAAGAAGGAAAAGGTGGGTAAAGGTTGGGAGATTAGGGTAATAGCACAAAAAACACATTTTTTTTTATTTTTCCTAATTAATCTCTGTGGAAATGTTTAGCCTGAACACAAACACACACACACACACACAAACACAAACACACACACACATTTTGAGCACTATCTTCATTCCGCATATTATTGGCATCATCCAACAACACTAGTTACAGAGACGTGCCAGGCAGCAGCTGGCGATGGAGATAAGGCATGTTTCTGAATCACTATGGCAACCACACAGTGCCCTGCTGCGTTGTAGCTAATGGCAGTGAGAACAAGAAGCTGATAACTTCACA
Organism: Ostorhinchus cyanosoma; assembly: GCA_029814465.1. Taxonomy (NCBI): domain Eukaryota; kingdom Metazoa; phylum Chordata; class Actinopteri; order Kurtiformes; family Apogonidae; genus Ostorhinchus; species Ostorhinchus cyanosoma. Next base: position 31,807,765 of record JAPTYQ010000008.1, read on the forward strand.
CTTAACAGAGAAAATGGAAACATTCCTACACAGACAGAGCGCTGTGTGACAGTGGGTGTTAAGTCCTCGTTAATAGGACGAGGTTCGTAAGGCGTACCTGTCTGTCATAGTTGATCTGCGTTTCCTGTTCAATGTCGGAGTCGAGTTCGGGGACATCAGACAAGTCACTGTCCGACTCCTCACTGTTGGAGTCTCCATGACTGTCTACAGAAAAGACAGAAATGATCAAAGTCTGAAGACCTAGAGCAGGGGTATTCAAATCCGGTTCTCGAGGGCCGGTATCCTGCATATTTTAGATGTTTCCGTCTTCCAGCACACCACGAAGTCATTCCATCGTTATCAAGCTTCTGCAGAGCATGATGATGAGCTGACCAGTAACTGAACCAAGGTGTGATGGAAGAGGAAATATCTGAAACATGCAGGATGCCGACCCTGGAGGAGCGGATCTGGAAACCCCTGACCAAGAGTCAACTGAGGAGAATGCAGGGAGTTTTATTAGATCAATTAAAGACTGACATGATCCAACAGAAAGCGCTTGTAAAATCTGGTCCCATTTATGGAATATTAGAATATTTTACATGGAGCCCACAGAAAGTTGGACAAATAGTTGTAAAGGCTGCTCAGAAAATCCTAGGATTGAAAATGCCATCTGGAAGCTCTTCAGTTTATTAAACCTACCTAACACTAATAACAACACATACAACACACTTATGATGACCTTGAAAATATGACGACCAACAAAATCTAATCGAGAAAACCAGGCACCACTTTGAGGTTCACTGAAGTTTATTTACTGACTTAACAGCCTTTAAAAGTTTTGGAAATAATCATGAGATAATCGGACATTTGGTACTCTGTGACAACTTTAAAAAGCTGGAATATTTAAGTTGTTGAAGAATCATAAACCTTCAAGAAATTTTGAAACAACTCAGAACATGGAGAATGGAACACTTTATAAACCTCAAAAACCATCAAAGGCTTTGGACCGTTTGAGGGTCATGTAAACCAGGACAGGATGACTTTTACCTGAGATCCTGCTACCATTGATTTCATATCCCAGAACATGGACCACCTGACTCTGTGCAATTAATAAAGTAAAACTATTAGACTCCCTGTAGTCTCTTATAGTATTAAAGGACCTAAAGAAAAGAATTAAAAAAGAATTCTGGGACTGAACATTTCCGTCCAATTTCATTATATCCCATAAGAAACTCATATTATTACACATGAAGCCAGTAAAAATATTTGGGATAGAACCTTTTCTTTTACCTTTCATCTACATTTCAAAGCACTTTTAAAGTTTCAACAAACGCTGGAACCACTTACAGGACGCTTTGAAATTCAAGATCATGTCAAGAATATTGAAGACATGTGCAGCCCACAGTGGTCCTTCCTACCTTGTATATTGATGTCAATTCCTCCATTCATGACAGACTCTGGTAGGAACCGCCACTGAAAGAGGGCGTGGTCAGCCCCGCCTGTGGTCAGCACCCACTGTAGGTCATGTGACCAGCGCACATTGGTCACGTGGGCTGAGTGGCCATTGTATTTCTTGAATTTGGCTCCTTGAAGGAAAGACAACAGTCATGTTTAAGAAATTGACAAAAAAGACAAGGAAAAGTGAGAGGGACAGAATCTGGCAGAGACCTTTCCTCAGACAGGGGAAGCGGAAGAGCTTTACGAGGCCGAGATCGTCCCCAGAAACGAGAACTGACGATGCGTGGTTGGCATCCACAGCATTGACCTCAGTTGTATTTGAGTATTTGGGCCAAATGCCGTTGACCTCAGACCCCAGGATGCCGCTCCAGGAAGCCCAGCGTTGACCTTTGACCTCCTCCTTACTGAGGACTGCCTTCCCCACTGTGGGAAGGAGAACGACAGGCGTTAACTCTCAGTAAAAGAACCGTATTTACTGCACCATTTCATAGTGCTGCACATGCAGATGATAAAAAAATAGCCTATTTGCACATTTTTAACAATGACAACAGCTTGGAACAGACAGAGGAAGGAAAGCGTGGATGGGGCAGATTCTAATCTCGACTGCTGATGTCGGATGGAGTTTCTGTTGGAAGTTCAATTCTGTGAAATCTTGTGGAATTGTTGGGTTACGTCATCACATGATGTATGAGTGTGTTCTATCTACCATCTGAAGAACTGCTGCTGGTTTGAGCCAGTGTTTCTGCTCCTGCCTCCATCCTTCCTTCTCCTTTCTTTTACCCTAAATTCAGCCCCTCACTCTGCGTTTTCTATAATTGAAGTCAAACATGTCATAAAACTGCTATTGTTTATGTTGTCTAACTGAATTTTGGAAGAAAAAAAAAAAGTTTCATGTATCAACGTTTAATAATAACCCTATATTCTAGTTTTTATTTGTTAGCTTTAACAACAATCACAGATGTACTGAAGTGTGACATCTTGTAATTTCATTTTATTAATGTCAGCCTCACTGTTCCCTGGCCACTCTCCTAATTCCATAATAAAGCGATACCGTTTCTTATTGAAACTTCATATTAAAGCTTCATATTAAAACTCGAGAAACACAAGGTGAAAACATTTTTTTAAATGTATTCCTTGTATTGCCTCAAAATCAGATATTGCCATGAAACTTTCAAATGGGACAGAGATCCCAATTTTAGCCACAACAATTTCTTAAAATTGTGGAAATGTGAGCAATGATCAGATGATCGTAGTTACAGAAGCTGCCACCTTCATCTGTGACATGAGCAAAAATCTGCAGACATACAAACAAAATAACCATTAGTCATTAAATTCATTAATCATTAGATGTTCCATGAAATTAAACGAACATCTATCAGAAGATGACTTTTTCGCTTGGCACATATTCCACTAACATAAGGGCTTATCATCTCTGCTGCAGCCAGGGGACATGTTTTGGCTTCACTTGACAGAACTAGGCTGTGGTTCTGTTTTGTGGTGCAGAGGCTCACTGGGCATTCGGTAGAAGAGGCGTTCTCCAGCTCCATCATTGGTTTGCAGGATTTTACTGTCCAGAGACCAGTCCAAGTGTGTAATGAAACTGGTGGATTTACTGCACTCTCCTACCTGCAGACAGACAGAAAAGAACCAATTTATGACTGCATGTGGGAATGAATGTGTATTAAACCCACATAATATATAAGAAGTGCTTTTTGTGAAGTAATCTCAGGCAACATGATACAACTTCACATACTTTAGCAAAACACCTTTCATCAGAAGTTTAGTTTAATACCTGTAAGAACACTGTGGGAACTTTTACTTTACCAGGAACTTTGAAAAACCTCAGTTTCCACCAAAATTACCAAGATGAAAAAAGTGTCTTTTTTTCAAATTTTTGTGTTTTTTTTCTGCAGTGTGAACATAGAAAAGGACTACAGGACATCACCTACTCACACAGTGGTTTGGAATTTACTGACTTTCTCATTGTGTACCTGTGTACTCCCACCAGATATGCCTATACAGGTCAGTTCACAATGAAAGCTGCCTCCATCCTCAAGGACCCCCCCCCCCAGCCCCAGCATCTATTTACTCTTAAACGTGTGGTAGGAGTTTTCTATCCATGGAAAATCTCATGTGCCTGTATCGTGTACAGTTTTCCATTTGCACATGCATAAGTGTACTATTTACATCACTGCCTTTTAAAATTGCTTTACTGTGAATTTACTTTCTCTATTTTTGTACTATTTTACAAAGAAACGTGTTTCCTTATGGTGTATATGACAAGAAACTCTTTGAATCTGTGGATTAAATATTATGACTGCAGGATGAATTAATGATTTCCATTCCTACTTTCTTGTATCTCTGGGCAACAGCGTAGATATCGACAAGTCCATCATTGGAGCCGACAGCCAGGTACGCTCCATCTGGGGAGAACTTCATTTCATGGATCACCTCCTTCCTGTCTTTGATATGAACAACTTCTGTCATGTCTCTGCAGGACAAAGCAAACACCACATCATGTTACCATGTTACCATGTTGTTACCATCATATATATGTGTATGCGTTCTTGGGTTGTGTGTCACCTGACTCTCAGCACAGTGAAGGATCCATCTTTCATGCCCAGAGCCAGCTGAGCTCCATCCACGCTGAACGCCAAGCTCCGCACCGCCTCCTCCATGTTACAGCGGGCGATGAGGGTGTGATCCACCAGACTCCATAACCTGGAACACACACAGATAATCCAGAGTAAACCACTGCTGTATGGGAGGACCTGATGTTCATACATACATGAGTGTTTGCTGCTCTTTACAAAGCTGTTAAACTAAGTGTTTCACCTACTTATTGAACTTGAGTTTGAAAGTGTTGTTTACTTAAATAATAACAAAACCTTCAAAAACTCAGCACACAAATTAGAGCTAAGTGGCCTAATTAGCTAGCTAACAGACCATGTGATACTACACTGAATTAACGCTAAGCTTAAGAAAGATAAGATAAGATAAGATAAGATAAGATAAGATAAGATAAGATAAGATAAGATAAGATAAGATAAGATAAGATATTCAAATGTCTCAGCAGCACAAGACAACAGGCGTCAATTAGGCTACAATAAAAAACAGAGAAAGCTAAAACATACAATTGTTAAATTGTCTAAATATGATATAAATATGACATAAACAGTAATAATAGTAAATAAAGTGACAAATGTGCAGATAAGTGACACTGACCAGATGCAAAAGTCTGTTCAGGATGTAGTTTAAGCCAAGCTGCTCTTAAAGTGCTATTAGTGGCTAATGTAAATAAGTGCTGGTAAACTTCATGTACAGTAGTAGTTGCATTTAAAGGGCCAGCGCTCAAAACCACCTTTCTGGTGTCATTACTCAGAAATAGAGTTGAAGATGAACCTGTGGAGTTGAATTAATGAGGAATTCAGACCCAAGCAGAGCATTTACAGTTTATGGAGACCACAGGGAAATTCATTTCAAAAAGCAAAACATCCCTCCTTGAAGGCCTACACATTCCCTACAAGGCCAGAAGAATTTGCTCATGTTCTCAAAGTGGCAAGAACAAGAACAAAGTTAGTTCTGGCCAAAACAAACTTGGTTCTGGTTCTTGTTACTTTATAGGAAACAAGCAAATTTCTCTTTTCTTGTGAATATGTAATAACCATGATGTTTTAATAGACAACTACTGAACGCCTCCTAAAAGCCCCAGACCATCACAGGTGAAATGTTACTGCAGTAGCGTAAGAAGGAATTCATTTGTCACTAATCTGAGTACTGCTGTGAATGGAATTGTTCAGAACTTCTGTCAAGATTACAGCTGCTTTGGAGAGATTTTAGCAAACATGAGGATATTAGAGAGTCACTTTGAGCCTGAAACACACTGAAATGCTGATCGTATTAGTACAGTACTTATAAAAAATACCTAATAGATTTGAGGGGTAAGTGGAAAAAGAACATGGCTTTGACATGGTCTAAATTGCATGGCCCTCATTTCACACAGATGGACTTAAAGGCTGGTATCAGTGCCTGCAGAAGTGCATTGACCTAGATGGAGAAAATATTGAAAAATAAAGCATCATAACATAAACCGTTTTTTCCAACTGTCCTTTTTCCAAGAACTTTTTGAAGCCCCTCGTATAAAAGAAAAGCAAAGGCACAGAAGCCAAGGGTCCGTCAAATAATAAAGACAAGATCTGAAAAAAAAGAGTAAAGTAAGGAATGACTTAAACCTCAGAAGTAATGTATGGAGCCAAGCGTTGTGTTTTTTGTTTTCCCTGCTGGTGTTTACTTGAGCGCCTCAGTGAAGCTGAGTGTGTGTTTTCATATATAATTGGTCCCTGTGGATTCACCCCCACCACTTAAAGAAAACAGGAAAAGAAAAGCTGGAGACAAGCACAAACATTAGAGCATTAGAGCTCAACTCCCTCCCTGTTATTTATGCTTTGTGAGCGTTTGGGAAGTGTGGCTCAGTTGGTAGAGCGGGTCGTCCAATGACTGAAGGGTCAGCGGTTCGAATCCTGGCTCTGACTGTCCACATGCCGAAGTGTCCTTGGGCAAGACACTGAACCCTAAATTGCTCCCAGTAGGTCAGCTGTCTACTGGTGTGTGAATGGGTGAATGTGAGTCTATGTAAAGCGCTTTGAGCACCATGAAGGTGGAAAACGCTATATAAGTGCAGTCCATTTACTATACAGACTATGCTTATTTCCAGTGACCATCGTAAAAACCATAAATATGCTTCTTAAACAACCTCACATTTCTAGTAAACAAAGTAAGTAAAGCTGTGAAACTCGTCCCCTACAGAGATCAAAAATGTGTTGTTGGGTCTCAGGAGGATATGACTCAGCTTATCGTTCAGACCTGTGTGTTACTACACTCTAAACATTTAGTAACAGGCGTCTGGAACTGAAAAACCGAGCATTTAACTTTAAGATCAAAACAACTTGCCAAGAATCAGTGACACGTTTGACTGTCATTGTCTTCATACATTTGTAAATCCAACCCAAGGCCTGGATCGAACCCCTCAGAGGGCCAGTTTTGGCCCACGGGCAATATGTTTGACACCCCTGAACTAGATATGAGTTATTATTAACACTTCACCTGTCAGTGTTCATCATGTTACTGTCAGTGTTGGCAGGAACGCGTCACCAAAGGAATAAATGACAGTAACAGATTACCTTTTGCTGTGATGCAGTAGTGTAAGGCATTACTAATCTGTTTTCAGTAATATTTTACTTGGTACATATTCAATAGTACTTGCATTACAACACACTTGTCACCCATAATTTAACTGTTAAAATGAAAACAAAAAACCCCAAAGCAGCAAGACTGTGAGACCTTAAAAATCTGTCCAGTTCTGTTTCCTGTTTGTGTTCAGCCAATGGGTGAAGCCGGCAGCAGACAGTCCACTGTCCACATGGACGTATGCTCATTACTAACCCTAACCCTCCTTTACAGAAGCTAGTTAGCATTAGCATGATCCCTATGATCAGCAATGACGAGGTAATCTAACGTTTCTAGGATGAGAAACGGAGGATGGGTTTTACTGCGCAGGCACCATTTATGATGAGTCTGTATGGAACGCTAAAGTAATGCAGGAGTCATGATGATTACAATTCTGAGACAGTAATAGTGTAAGGTGAGGAATTACTTTTAAATAACAGTAACAAGTAATCTGTAATATATTACTGTTTGGAAGTAACTTTCACAACACTGGTGACTATAGGACAATAATAGTGGGTGAGCTCAAGGGCGTCACAGATGGACCGCCCACTACTTTTTCATTCAGAATTTTTGAACCAGACAATTTTAAGACAAATATTCCACATAACTGTAAAGGTCTGAATGCATCTGAAACATACTCAAAAGGCAATGTTTAGTTTCAATATTTTTATATGAAAATGTCACTATACTAATACAAATAAATATCACTAATAACTACTGCGTCACAGATGGACAACAAAAGTAAATATCAAATTAAACATTTTTTATTTAAGGTATAAATATCATATACATTATTTTATAATATTTACAACATTCATGTATATTAACATTATATTCAAATGTATTTTGCATAGATAAATGCATTTATTAATTTGAAACACAGCGTGTTTAGAGTATGACCTAAATAATACAATAGTGAAATATCAGTGTATTTGGAATAAATGTAGTTTATTTATAACGTTTAGAAAATGAATGACAGCATAAAACTGTGTCACTTTACAAACATTCACGTTCATAAAATGCCTCACTTTTTTTTCACACATTTTTTCTCATTTCAAAATACATTTTACTGAAAATATAAGTAATTACCTACCCAAAAATATAACTTTAGTGTAGATTATTGTAATTTCCTGTTTTTGAGCAGATGTTAACCTTCCCTTGACTTCGCCCTATGGTCACAGTAGGCTATATAGTATTCAGTATATAGTAATAGTATAGACAATGTTATGTTGGAGCTGGAAGTTATAACAGTAAATAGAGTTCCCCCTGTGAACTGGAGCTACAGATCCACACTGTGGTTGTGAACTGGGCAGATTCCAGTTTCCACTGACCTGACAGAGTGGTCGTCGCTGCCAGTGACGGCCAGAGGCTTTTTGGGGTGAACGTCCAGCGCCCAGAGCTCACCTTCACTGTGTCCCTGCATGATGAGCAGTGGTTTGTCTCTGTCTCTCACCATGATCTGGACAGACATAGAAGAACCGACGATTAGAGACAAACGGACCATACTGGGAGAAGTTTTTCAAAAGGAAGACTTCTGTTTCACCTCAAAGATCTCACTGTCCTGCGTTCCTGCCAGGATCCGGTCGGCTCGCCAGCAAACGCTGCGAATAGATAAACCTGAGAGAGGACGAGGACAGAAAAGAAAAGAAGGGAATGTGATCAGATCAGCATCAGAACATGTGTGAGCAAATGACACAAGAGCTGCCACAATTATCCACAAAAATGAGTTGATATGAGTTTTTGGAATAAAATCAAAATGGTGGGGAAAAAAAGTTTTAACCTAAACCTGGATGTCTAATAAGAAAACACTATTAACACTATTTAAGTGACAATAGAAGATTATGTAAAAGAAGTAGATGTATACTTAGCACCATTAAAAATGTACAGATCAAAATAATCTGTGTATTTGTAGATATATTAAATAAACTGGTTTGGAGTTTCCTTCACATTAAAGAGGGAAGCATTGGTCATTTCAGAATGAACTGTGGACACATGATCAACTGAACAGGTTTATTCAGTCAAATATGTGTAAAATGTTTAACCAACACAGAACTGAAATGTGGTTGTCCTTAAATGCACCACTTTGGTGTGTTTTAACCCTTCTAGACTGGAAACATTCAACTAGACCTGCAGTTTTATAAATGTTCTGACCCAGTTGTCCCCATCAGCATTGGATGAAATTGCTAAGATTTGTATTCTAAATATTGCAATTATATAACATATATACTTAGTGTCATTAAAACGCACCGGTCAGAATAATCTGGATATTTGTAGATATATTAAATGAATTGGTTTGTGGTTCCCTTTACATTAAAGAGGGAAGCATTAGTTATGACTGAATGAATTGTGGACAAATCCTTAACAGGTTTATTCAGTCACTGAATGCAGGTGAACTGAAAGTGTCTTCATTCAGTCTGGACGGTGTCCACCTCTGGTTCCAAACCAGTGCAGCGACGACGCATGGAACTAAGTCTGATGATCCAGACCTGAGGATCAGAATCCCTCAGACTGATCAGACTGATGACAGCTCAGACCTGTTCAGAACATGACCACGGAACGTTCTCTCTGTTGGATCGTAAGTTGTGGCGTTTTAAGCTACAAAAACATTTGGGCGTTTTCTTCTTTATATCACAACATGCATATATTTCAACTCTTTTCTCCATTTTGATATAATAACCTTTGAATTTACTCTGAGTTTTCACGAACATCTTAATTAAATATTGGAAATTAAATAAAGGAAAATACATAATTTACAGTGAAAAATGCAAAATACAGAGATTAATATAATAATAAATGGTGATACTGGGAATACTGGGAAACTGACACAAAAGTAACACTGGGTCTTTACGGGTTCATTTCACTGCTGCTAAACATTGGTTCCACTGTTGTGTTTCACACGGACGGTTATTGTGATGCACAAGATGCCAAACATGGGACAAAAAGGCAGAAAATGTCTATTTGTTCGCTTTTCTACATTGGAACCAACGCTTACACTATTAAACTTTGAAACTTTCACAAAAACTTTACAATTATGAGTCTGTATTTTTTCAGTTGTCTGTTAGTTCCATGTTTAGTTGTTCGTCAGTTGGATCCAAATGTGCACAGACTGTTTGTAGATGCCATTGGACTTGTTTGTTGTTGTTCATATCTATAGATATTTTTATTATATACTTTTATACTGATGTTGTTGTTGTTATTTCTATATAAATATTTTTTATATATCCTTTTACTTTTACAGTTTTTGTGGCTGTTGTTTCAGCTGGTTCTGGAATAAAGGACAAGTTGTTTGTCATTTTCAGACACATTTTTACACATTTTATTTATTTATTTTTAACAGATTTTTTTATGTGACATACACACATAAACACAAATACCACAAGCACTAAAGAGAACAATAACATGACTGAACCCTCTGCAGGTGTTGTTGGTGTAACTTCTTTTAACTAAAACTACTATAAGGCTGGTGTTCAGGGAAAATGCATTTATTAAGAAAACAAACAACAAATAGAAGCTGTTGAATTGGTGCATAAGCTAATAAGTTATATCCTTCAAACCCAGATTTGACATTTTTATAACTAACCACCAGTGTTTGAACCCAGAATAAGAATTGTTATGGTTGGTTATTAAATCATTAACTGGCTGAAAGTAACTTTAACTCAATAAGGGATGAATTTAGAGTTTCTCTTTCTGTCTCTTCATCACTATTAAAAACTCAAATAGCAGCGTTGAGCCGTATGCTACCGGCCAATTACAGCGTCTGCCGTGGCTGATGCCATGACTCAGCCGGTGACGCTAGCTGTAACTTTGTTAGGACGTCGCCCCTGGAGGTTCAGCAGCCGAAGCTCCTGCAGTCAGAGGACTTTATGAGACAAATAGGAAATAAGTGGTAAAGATTTGGAAACTGCTTTTTTCTTTTTAACAGAAAAGCTGAGGAGGAGGAGAGAACGCTGCACTGACTTCATAACTCATGTCATTAATGTTCCCAGCTGTCGGAGGGAAAACCCTTCCTCATTTCATAAAAGACGTTTTCTTCTCCTCCTCATACTCGACTAAAAAAACAGGAGGAGCTGTCATTTTTTCTGTTGCTCTTGTGTCTGAACCAGTTGCCCTGAAGCAATGTTTTTCAACCTTGGGGTCGGGAACTTATGTGGGGTCGCCTTGAATTCAAATGGGGTCACCTGAAATTTATTGTAATTGATTAAAAAAAACAACAACAAAAAAACTTACTAATAAAAAAAATATGTGGTGAGTTGAGAAAGACGATCCCAATCCATAACAGACATGACAAACTGTGAGTGTGAAACTGAAGCACTGTGGTACTGTTTATGTGTC
>JAPTYQ010000008.1:31894742-31910313 GCA_029814465.1 Ostorhinchus cyanosoma
GGCCTATTTTTGGCCCCAATATTTGATTAAAAATACATTAATTTTGGGATGGATCAGAGCAGGAGTATATTTTTGTTGCATTTATCTGAGGTCATCATTAGGTCCATCCTGGGGGAAATAGATTTTTCTTTATTTTTGGGTCTAAAAAAACTGGAAAAGTGCCAGGTACCAAAATGTACCCAGTTTCATAGAAGCACCCGTATATAAAATGCACAAATTTGACTAATAATGCATCAAAGCTTGCATTTCTAAAGCCCTGAGTGCAAAGTAATCTGTAAACTCCACTATCATCTATTTTTAATGATCTGTGTAATAACAATGGGTTGCAGTTCTAAACCTGATCTGAACACTGTCTTTGGGTACCTGGGCTTCTCCTGAGCCTCAATCAGACGGATGACGTCCTCCATCCACAGCATCAGGTCTCGGACCATACTGAAGAAGCGGAACTTGTCTCCGGTGTCGACCAGCTTCACCCGCCGACCCTCCACCGCCTCCAGGAGGTTTTTCCAGGCCTCCAAGACCTGAGATGGATGAGATGACATGCAGGAAAGTTCAGCTTCAGGCAAATTCATATGAAAATACCTGATAAGTAACCACTTACTTATTGGCAGGACAAACAATCAGAGCTGCCTCTAAGACGGATCAGTCATGTTTTATATATAGATTTGAATCAGAGGGTAATTCCGTCTTATAAAGTCAAACTAAGTTCACATAAACGAGGGGACAGAAATAAGTATCTGTGGAACTAAAACAGTCACTGATTGAATGATATTCAGATGTGAGTGCTGATAGAACTCTCAGTCATCAGGAGGCTCATGCACAGCCACAATATCTTCGCAAAAAACGCACAAAAGAATTAAAACAATTACCCGCACGCTGCTAATTGGACAGTTTCTTGATTAACTCATTTTGTCATAAAAAAGGTGATGAATTATATCAACAATCTAAAATCGAAGCACATATTCAGTTATCTAACAGATTTGACAGAAAAAATAATAGAATGATTGACATTTCAGAATCTGCAGCCTGTAAAATGAGTTTGTAATTGTTTGAAATATGAATAAAAATAATCTATTCAGCTCCAAAATACAATGTATGCAAATAGCCTGAAAAATGAATAGACCAACGAGGAAAGACAGAAAGTAGATGACAAACAGGAAGCAAACTCCAAGGCACTCTCTTTAAGCTTTAAAATGCCTTTATTCTCACAGCATGGTCATATATAGACCTTAAAAAAACTTCAACAGCTTCAAGCCTTCATCAGGACGTCCAAGAAAACAGAGGTTTGGAAAACTGTACCGTAGGTTTCCTCCAAAACATTTTAATGCTTAAAGACAGTGCATTGGAGTTTGTTTCCTGTTTGTCATCTACTTTAGGAATCCCTTTTTCAAAGAGCACCTTGAACAAACGCTTTTTTGGGTCCTAGAAGCATTTCTTCTCATGATGTTTTTTTTAACTTTTTCAGATAAGATATAAAGTTTTCAAAGGATGGATTTGTATTTGACAATAATAGTCTTTCATAGAAAAACAGGTGCAATCTATTCTTTTTTTTTTTCCAGATCTGTATAATTTAGCAACGTTCTAGTCTTTGAGTGAGTAAAATATAAAGTCACAACTTTTATTTCTTCTGTCTTCATTTTTGGGGTTGATGGATCTCAGGTTCTAGAAATGTAACATAAATGTGGATTTTTTTGATAGTCCAACAGCTTGTGTGCATTTATTTCAGGCAGGTGTGTGTATGTGAAATTTGTGTCAACTGTCATGTATGTATGTATGTATGTACATCTCAGTTTGTGTTTATCTAAAAATAAAGCACAGGTGTTGCCTTTGATTTTAGTCGTTATGAAATTTAACATTCATTTCTTTTGTTTAGGCAAATATGTTTTGTCTTAAGAGCAAACTCAGTTTATATTAGTGATCTAAGTTTTTCACATAAAGTCATCATGTTATTATACAGTCATGGAAAAAATTATTAGACCATCAAAAGTCATCAGAAACAATGGTTATGCAATTAAGTATTAACTCCTGTGTGTGTGATGTGACAAAAAACAGACAAAAAAGAAAACATGGAATATCTAAAAGCACTGTTTTTGTCAGTACAATACCATAGATACTGATGTAAGAAATTAAGTGATTTTCCTTATTATCAAGAAAACATGGGAAATGGATAGATCTCAGCTCTGAAATTAAACTATGAGCTATTTTTGCTGTTATCATTATATTTGTCCAAAAAAACGGACCTTTAGTTGGACCAGACATTAAAATGAACAAGAAATTGAAGAAAACAAGGGTGGTCTGACAATTTTTTTCCTATGACTGTATATATCAGAATGGTTTTAGAAACCTCATCTTTATTCTAGTATAGGTTTAAAGCCACAAAACACATTATACATAATCCATGCACTGCAGAATGACAATAAATTGTATAAATAAAAGATAATGTGGCTAATTTTGTATTTAATTAGCACCATATACAAGACTATTCCAAAAGAAAATTACACATATAATGTATTTAAAACACTACTAGTAATAAGAAAGAATCTAGAACCCATTTTTTGCAGACGTATTATTTTTGCTCCGGTAGAACCAGTCTGTGCTGATATTAGGCATAAATGAACGTAAAATGTGTGCAACACTAACACCAGCTACTGTTCAGGCTTCCATCGCAAAACAACACAAACTTCACATTAGGGCTGCACGATACTGCAACAAATAAATGGCATTGTGATTTTTTTAACCCTGCGAGATATTGTGATATGAAATAGCCGTGTGGTGCCGACGTAAATGGTCAAAAAAATCAGTTGTGTGTCCTCTTGTTGTGGAAACAATTGCAAGGTACTGTCGATACAGAACACGGGTTTCAGTCTCATCCTTCTGTAGCTAAAATAATTCCACATAACTGACACAGCTTTTCTTTTTGGCACCAAGTCTTCGTTTTCGGTGATTTTCTCTTGCTCGTTGCTCATTTTTCAATGCTGTTACCAGTGACTCACTCCATGTGCAGGGGCGTGGTCTGCGACGGCAAACTGATTAAGAATGGTTGTGATTGGTGGATCGCTGTGTGCAGTGTGTGTCAGGTACCAAGGTTGAAATTACATGAGAACACATTGGGTTCATCTGCCTCCTACATTACAGGACCTGTGATGGGACTATTGTGCACATGTACATTGTGATGACGATGCTCAAATGATATATTATGCAGCTCTACTCCACATGAACACGGGCACTTAATGATTACAAGGATGACTACTCGTGTGCATTTATACGCAGTAACGTTTGACCCTTTAATGCACAGGTGTCAAACATAAGGCCCGGGGACCAAATCCAGCCCGTAGGATGAGTTATACTGAAGATATTAATCAATGGTACAAAAATCATTTTGACTAAGGTTCCACTTACAGAACAATTAGATCTCAATTGGGTCAGACCAGTAAAATATAATCATAATAACCTACAAATAATGAAAACTGCAGATTTTATCTTTGTTTTTAGTGTAAAAAAAAAAAAAAGTTAAATTACATGAGAATCTTTATATTAACAAACTACCCTTTTACAAAAAATGTGAATGATCTGAACAAGTACAAACAACCTAAAATGTCTTAAGCGAAGTAAGTGTAATTTTACCAATATTCTGCCTGTTACTAAATGTTTTGTGTATTTGTAATTGTAATGTAAGTTGTAATAATTCAATTCAATTCAGTTTTGTTTGTAGAGCCCTATATCATAACAAAGTTATCTCACAGGGCTTTTACACATGTGTAGATGACAAACTGAGGCAGAAAATTGATAAAATTGCACCTGTTTTTCTTAAACACATTTCATGTTGTTCATGTTATTCAGATTTTGAAGGAAACGTTGTAGATAAAACATGATCATGATATAATTTTACTTTTTTCATAGTTATTATTTTACTTGTCCAGCCCATTTGAGATCATATTGGGCTGAATGCTGCCCATGAACTAAAATGAGTTTGACACCCCTGCTTTAATGGAATCAAGCAAACATAACTTTAGTTGTAAAGGAGGTGTGTCTTAATCACAGTGATCTGATTGGTCCATAGCAGCCACACCCATAGTGGGTTTATGCAGAGTTAATGATTCACAAACAAAAACAGCAGTGTGCGGGTTGTTTTTCATTCTTTTCTGTAAATGCCGAACATACATCTTTTATAGTCAGTCAGATGGATCCAACATTACAAGGGGCGTGTCCTCAGCCCAGTTCTAATAAAAATTAGACACGCCCACAGCTGTCTTCTTAATTCACTGAACATCTAAACACCAACAGGTAGAAAGCAGCAGAGTTTCAGACATGACAGGGAAACTTGACAAAATTAATGGCTGCAGAGAACCACAAGCAGCTAAGAAGCAGCTACATTTTAGCAAATGCTAACAAAAACACTGGATTATAGCACAGTATGCAGCCAAAAAATGCATCTGATATTAATTTGACATAAGCTGGATTAGAGGAGTGCATATTCAGATAACTTATTAACTGAACAGACCCAAAATGCATTTGCAAACTACTGGCAGTGTTTGTTTTTAGCTCCCTGAGGGCAAAGGTGAGGAGGTCAAAGCTCCTTGTAACTCATGCAGAATTAGGAATATTTAACAGCAGAATGTGCAAAAATCATCCAAGACAGAGAAACAACAAACCCTAAGAGTATTTGCAAATCAGCAGGTCTGTGGACAACCCTACGGCAGCTTTAAACCGCATGAACAGGACTAAAATGTCACATTTTAGTCAAAGTTTGAAATCAAAGTCTAAAACTGCAGCCAAAATGAAGACTAATGCAAAGCCAATGTCTGTGGTAAACAGAGTCTCACCTCTCCCTTTCTCTTCTGGTGGACAGGGAGGATATGCAGGGAAATGGACATACATACATACATACAGGGAATGGTCAAAACACAACGGAATCAAAACACTAGCACCGTCTCTGATACAACACTTGTCTGATAATACAAACATCTTAGTGGAACTAAAGGGAAATAAGGCTGCAAATTAAGGTTGAGATTTAGTGAATACAGCTTTAGAATGACAAATGTGTACAACTAAGACAGATCTGGACTAAGAGCATTCCTTTTCTTCTCTAAAACTTTCTTAATTTTTTATATGAATACTATGGAATCTGTAAAAAGTCTCTGCTGCAGGTGGACATTATGATCAATTCTTCCAAATCTGGACTAACATTTCAGGTTGATTTATCACTCTACACTCATAGAATCTAAAACCCAGTTGTGTCTCTGAACCTGGTTTGGTCCTTTCACCATCTCAGGAAATGACACTTCACTTTTTCCTTCACATTTGAAGATGTTAAAGATGTTAACATGATGAAAGATGGGAAAATTCTTTTATGAGGGCCTGAAAATGCAAGTGTCCAAAACCCATGAAAAACAACAAACCAACAAACAAATGAGTAAAACTCCATCTTCACCCAGATGTAAAGTATCCACCAGACCTGGTTTATCAGGTTGGAGCTGTGACCAACATCTGACAGGAAGTCCAATAGTTTGGTTTGAATAAGAAATCAATGCCTTGTTTTTGACATTTTCAGACATTGTACTTGAAGAAACAAGCATCAATCATCAAATCTGGTCAGTGTCATAGAATGATAACATTCTTTGACACTGAATATTTAGTCAAATGTTATGACAATGATGAGTTTTCATTGAACAGTGTTGGCGACATGTCGTGGTCAGCTTCAGTGTTTTGAAGCCTCCACCTTAAGGTTCACAGATGTAGATGCATGCATCAGGTCCAGACTTACAGAAAGTCAGCCATACAGTTGTGTATTTGCACCTTTTTGGCCTGTTTTTTTTCCTCCCATATTTCCAGCCATCACGCTGTTATACTAGATGTGTGGAGGTAGGGCAACAAATAATTTAAAATAATTCAAAAATCTAAAAACTATGTATAAAATACTAACTTTTTTTTTTCAAACACAAGCAATTCTTCAAATGTAATTCATTAAACATGGTTTGTGAGATTAACAGTCAAAGTAACACCACTTACTAATTCTTCATTTACTCCACCAGTTCAAGTGTGTTCTGACAGAATTCTAATCCGACCTGGTGCAAATCTGATATTTACTGAACGTCTCAGCAGCTGTTGAGTCCCGTGTGTCGTTTCCAGGATATTCAATGTTTAAAAGAACAACTAATGGAAGAATTTACCTTCATTTATGACAGATATATTGTCCACATTTTGGATGATATTCTGCTCCTGCAGAGTTTCAAGGTGCTTGTTCAGAACAGTTTTGTGCAAAAACACATTCCAAACAAATGTAATGTTACTGTAAATTCCTTCTCCCCACTGAGTTTTACTGCAGTTCCAGTAAGACATTAGTGTTTTAACTGGTGAGAACAATTTTTCTTTTTTTCCTGTGTTTATTTATATCCCAAACACAGGAAAACATTTGCATTGAGTATTTCAATCACCTCAGAAAAATGGAATATTCTCTATTGAAGTGCATCACTATTGGTGTAAAAAGGATTTGTGCTTCACAATAAGTGATTGTATGATCTATCAGAAATGAATCCAGTAGAGTGAAGACAGTTGCCAAGTTCAAGAAGTAAGATGTAGCAATGCCTGTTATTGTCCAATAATAAACATCATAGTTTGTTTATGGGATTCTATGATCACATCAGTGTGGAGATGTGTATGTTCTGTATTTTGACCATGCCCTGTAAAAGTGTTAGAATATGACGTCTCTAAATGGGCGACTTTGCAGCGGTAAGTTTTTATTGATTATTTTATTTGTGATTTTGCTCTGGGAAAACCCTAAATTTGACTTGATTGGCTTAATCTGCAAACAAATCCTCTCAGAGGCAGAAAAACAGTGCGACATTAGTGCAGCAGCATTGCAGCATGCATGACCACCACAGCAAAACCTGCAGCCTTTACCTTTGAAAGACATCATGCATCCAATACAAAGTGAGCTCTAATAGTTTTCCCGGGTGCGGTGGACTCCGGAGGAACCTGTCTGACCTCGGTCCTGTTGGTTCGTGTGTCTGATACTAAAGCTCACCTCTCCTTCTCTCTTCTGGATGTCATCAGCTTTATCTCCAGCATACGCAGACTGCAGACGGACAGCATCCTCCTGAAGCTGCCGCACCTGAAAAAAATAAAGTTACAATATTTAAACAAGAGGATGGAGCTGTGAAACTTAACAAGTTAATGCTAATTTACAGAAAACACCAACCGACAACACTGCTAAGGGCCCCTTTACACAGCACAGAGATCGGGGTGACCACTGAGCGAGCGAAAATTGGCCCAACAATCTCCTAAGCCTCAAAAATGCTGTTTCTGTGTAAATGTTTGGAAGATCCTGATTTGCTCGTTGTGCCTTCGGACCCCTACTTTAAACTGTCTGGTCAATAAACATTTAGCAAGTAGCTGAAATTATTGTTGGGATTTAACTGTGCTTCCACTCAGATGGCAACAGTTCAACCCATCAAGACACAAACATCCACCATAGACCAAAACCATGTACTGATCTAAAATGTTTAATACCTGTTGATCCACTAACCTTATTAATACAAGGGAGAGTCAAAAAGCTTGGATCTAGTTTAAAGTGCTCATCTGAGAACTTTTTGACTCTCCCTTGTGCATGTAAATAATTGGTGTAAAATACAGTTTGTCATCTTTTCATGGTCATCAAACATGACCCATTTGGGTCTTAATGGGTTAAATGTGGTCACATCCAGCTACAAAAAACCAAGATGTAAACAGCCTAGTATTTATAAAGTCCATGGATATAAACATGTTCATTCAGCTGTTCTACTTATCACTCCTCAAACAGGATTTGCTGATAGCAGTGTTGTCTAGAGCGTCACCTCTGCATGTTATGGTCCTGGTAGTAGTCGTGTGAATATGTTCTACATGTTTTTTGTCCACTATCCTCAACCTCCACACATGCATCTTCCATCCTACCTGTGTTCCCAGAGCCTGGATGTCATGTTCGAAGGTGGTGTGCATCCTCTGAAGGGTCTCCACTGTGTTCTGGTCCCGGCCCAGCTCCTCAGGCAGCTTCTTGTGTTTGTCTAGGATTCGGTTCAGGATCTCCTTGGCATCGTGGTAGAACTTGTGGAGCTCGTAGGAGGCAGCGAGAATCTGTGTGCGAGTGTCAATGAGCTCCAGCAGGTCGGCCCAGGCCTCATTCAAGCCGTCCTTCCACTCCGCGATGGTGGCGGCGTCACCGTGGCCGGTGTTGATCAGCTCGTCGGCCTGACGGTTGACACCATCCACACGCTCCTGACCAATGTTTCCAGTGTCTCGAGCAAATTCTCTGAAACGCTCCTGCAGCATCTGTAGCAGGAAAACGAACAGAGATTAAGACCAGACACTGAACAGCAGATTAGTGTGGACTGAAGGTGTGCTTTACTGACAGTGACGTGTTCGTAGTCCTGTCCCAGCTCATGTGACCCAGCCACCACCTCCCTCTCTGCGATCCACTGCTCCAAGTCATCCACCTCCCTGTTGAGCTGAAAGAGACGGAAACGCTCGTCCAGCTTCCCTCGACGCTCCTCTGATAAATCCTTGAGGCCGGCATACAGCTTATCCACCTGCGACTGACGCATCCCAATGCGCTCGCTGCCCAAAAACAAGGCAAAACATGAAACATGTCTGATTTCTACTTTACTTCCTCTGTTCCTCCTTCACTTCCTGCCGTCTGTCTGACCTTCCGTCCCTCTCGGTTTAACCCCCAAATCCCTCACCTGTCCGGATGTC
This sequence comes from Ostorhinchus cyanosoma, assembly GCA_029814465.1. Classification (NCBI taxonomy): domain Eukaryota; kingdom Metazoa; phylum Chordata; class Actinopteri; order Kurtiformes; family Apogonidae; genus Ostorhinchus; species Ostorhinchus cyanosoma. The sequence continues at coordinate 31,903,470 of JAPTYQ010000008.1, forward strand.
CGGCAGCCACCAGGACTCTGCTGGTGCTGGACAGCTGATGGACGGTGTCGGCGTAATCCTCCACCGCCTGCTCCAAGATCTGATGCTTCTTCAACATGGCCACTGAACTCTGCTCATCCTGAGACACACAGACGACAAATAAGTACTGACAACATGTCCAGGTCAGGACACAAACATGACCCGGTTTGAACCTCTGACCTTGGCCTTCTCCTCTGACATCATGTAGAGCTCCTGTTCGCTCATCCAGGCCTCGGCCTCGGCTGCGTCGAAGTAGTACTGCTGGGCCTTGTGGGCCTCGCTGAGCCGGTTGTGCCTGTTCTCCGTTTCTTTCCGGATCTGTTCCCATAATGACTGGAGCTCACCAAGACGCTGGCGAATCAGCTCAGCGGTCGGGCTGCCGTCTCTCAGGACGTGTTGGCTGCGCTCGAAGATGTCGTCGTAACGAGGCTGGTGGCCCTGGACCTCCTTCTGCAGGGTCTGCCCAGGTCAAGGGTCACAGAGGAGAAAAGCCTTCAATTTGACATTTTTAACAGACACATACTGAATTTTGAGCATGTGATCCTTATTTTGTTAGACTGTTGTTTGAGGTGAAAATGAAAGGTGATAAGTGTAAGAGAACTGTGTTGAGTGTGAACCTGGTTCTTTTTGATGAGCAGTTGGACCGTCTGCAGGTTGTGTCCGTGGTCAGTCGATGTGGCCAGAGGCATCCTCTCCTCCACCCACAACTGAACACATGCATTAAAGGTTCAATACACAGTTTACTTACTTTAAATGAGTACATGATAGGGCTGCAACTAATGACTATTTCAATGACTGACTAGTCATCGACTATAACAACTATTATGAACTGCAACAAAAAAAAAAAAGGCTCTTACAGTATTTATATTTTTGCAGCACCAAAATACATTTTCTTTGCTTTAACAACATTTGGTGCACAACAAGTAGAATATATGACAAGCTTTGTTAAACAAATATTCAATTCAATATTCAACAAATATTGCAGCAGCAATTAAATACTTTTTTCCCCTTGAAACAAAAATGCATTTTTTCAGAACATTTACAGAGTCTAACAGAGTTCGTTAAACAAGTAAATACTGGTATTGGTTTATTGTTTTCATTTTTATTGTTTTTAATTGTACAGCTTTTATGTCTTTTTAATTTATTCTTATGTTTTATTTTATTATTTTATTTTTTTACTTATTCTTCTGTACAGCACTTTGGGCCACAGTGGTTGTTTTAAAGTGCTTTACAATAAAGTTGGATTGGATTGGAATACTCAAGAGTTGCAACCAGCAATAAAATAAGCATTTTTCCTTCAACAAAAGGGCATAATGTCAATAACAACTAAAATAGTTGCGGCAGCTTTAGTGCAAGTACATAAAACTGCAAAAAAAACAAACAAAAAACAACCAAACAAAAAAAAAAACATTAGATAGAACAGATTTTAAACAATTCCAACATATTTGAAGCAGAAAACTCTGCTGTAATATTAAAAAAAGTCATTCTGAAGTTGCAAAAACTATTTTCAAGTAGTTTCTATCAGGAGCCAATGAGGCTGTCTCAGGCTTCATTTCTGAGTGAATGTACTTACAATTTCATCCTCTACGTCCCTGTTGAACTGGTGGATCTCGCGGGAGGCCATGAGATTGTCCCGTCTCTTCTGCAGTGGTGCCTGAAGCGTCTGGAACTTGGTCTCTACACTGATCCTCTGGCCGTCCACCTCCTCCGAGCCCTTTCCTTCCTGGCTCAAGGCCTGAGACTGTTTCTGAAGCTCCTCCACCTCCTTCTGACGCACCTCCACCTGGCTCTCCAGCATCTGCAGGAGGACAGGTTAACAGGTCAAACCAAGAGACAATAACCTGACACCAACCTGACGATGCACTCAACTGAGCAACAAACAGAGGATGAGTGATGCTGCTTATGTCATGGAATTTAGGAAAACTGTAAATAGTCGTGGTCAAAGTCTGAAAGTCTGTCATTTTCACCTGTCAAATCAGCCATAAAAATGAAAATGTTCCCAGAACAGGGAACAGAAACAGAGTACATTACACTGATAAAAATAGACCTAATGATAATACCCAAAGTTTATCTAAAAATTCCAAAAAGTTACATTTAATGGTTATGTCTGTACTTGATCTCAGAGGCAGAAATCTGACAAGAAAACCCTTCGAAGGGGACTTAAAGTTTCATAGATAAGCTGTTCATTTCTGTCAAATGTGTAAAATTAAATAGAACAGAAAGAAAAAAAACAACATAAATGTGTTAAAATTTGGAACAAACACAGACAAACCGTTTGCATCAGACACAAAAATATCAATAAAATATCCAGTAAATGAAAAGAAAAATACATCCCACTCTTTAACAGGAAGCTGTCAGGTAGACACAGATAAGATGAATAAAAACAGAAATAAAAGATGACAAAAGAAGAGTAACAGCTATTTTAAATAGAGAAAAGGATAAAAAAAGAGAATTCCCTAAAAGGGTTATTCTCAGACTTTCCTCATTTTGGAGGAAAGACTGTTAATGTCTGGAAAACAGAGACAAAAATATGATCAAAGGTTCAAGTCAAACTGACGCCCATGTCTACATCTGCAGCAGCAGCAGGTCGACGAAATGAAGCACAATCACAAAATAATAGTAACAGACCAAACATAAAACATGCAGAGACTGGACTCAAATCACAGACGAAGACGACGAAGTGGAGACGGAGACGTAAAACAGCAGAAGACAGTTTTCTGTTTAACGGATTAAACACTCACACACTAATGATCTGCTTCAACACTTGCTCCCACACACAGATTTAACACATCAAATGGAAACGATTACGTAACAGCCGAGTCTGCGTGGAGGGATCCAGGCTGTAGAGAGCATCAATTACACAAAGGCTGGATTCACTGGAAAACGGCAGGATTTTACAGTTTTTGTTAAGATTTATCATCAGTATTCAAGCATTTACTGGTTAAGTCTGATCAGTTTTTTAGACTTGTAATGTTGTCCACAGTAACAGCAGCACAGAAGAAGTGAGTGGGTGTTATATGCGTTTCTCAATTAGGAAATAGAAATTAAAAATGGTTTCTAATAAAATAGCTGCAAAGTTTAATAACACTTGCCTCTTTATTGTTTTTACAATGAAGTTCTGCCATGATGAATGTAGCTTCATAGACTGTTATTATTAGAGTCTCTAAGCAACTTCTGCAGATTTTCTTCAGTAAATACAAAAACCCAATGCACCAGACACTCTTAAACCCTCACATACATTGACTGCTAATGCTTAAACACCTGCAAACATTATTTAGTTATAGATGATAACGACATTGTCTTAACATTACAGTAATACAAAACACTTCAGTATAGTTTTTGAGCTGTAATCTGAATTATATGACGCAATTGAGTGGAAATCCATCAATGCCACTGACAATATACAGACAAAAAAAGCAAACATATAGAGATTTCATTCAATGCTATGACATAAAACAAACAAAAAACAACAAACCTGATTTCTTTAATCACAAGTGCGTGCTCCACTGGCAAACCTTGTTCAGTTTCTGTGAACTGAAGCCATTCTGTCTACTCAAATCTACTCGATTCAGTTGAAAACTCTGCAGTGAAACGTCTTTTTTGCTATGTCGACCTAGTAGTACGTTCGTCATGTTGGATCAAAACTCACAAGTTTAAAAAAAAAAAAAAAAAAGAAGAAAAGAAAGCAGGCAGGCTGAGAGAGGTGAACACAGAATCACTGTTATTGTCTGAGATTTTTAATCAGGGCTCGGGTTTCTGTAGGAATGTACTAAGTAATGATGAGGTAAAGGGGTGAAAACATTCTAAATATAACAGATGCTTAAAGTGACACCAACTATTTCTCTTTGTGAAAAGAAGTAAAATCAAACCAACGATTTCAGAGTATATGGTTGTGATTCCCTGTTCTCCAACTGTCCCTGAACTATTCTCATCTGCCTCTGACAGGACCTTCTACTGAGTTAAGGTGTCCATGGCGTCCATGGTTAAGTGGAAACGGTCCCACGTGTAGACGATGCACTTACAATAAGTCCTTTATAGAAGTACAGGCCTCGGATCAGGGATTTAAAGTCAGTAAACTGTAAATAGTAAATGTGAGTGTAAAGTGTCTCATACCTGCTGTTTCTTCAGCAGGATGTTGACAGAGGTGAGGTCTTTGCCGTAGTCGTCAGATTGCAGCTGTCCGTCCAGACTGTCCAGCCATTTGTCGAGGTCAGCACAGCTCTGTGTGAACAGCTCGGCCTTGTTGGCGTCAAAAAGACACTTGGCCTTGGTTTGAGTGTTGGACTCCAGGTCCTGCCACATGGTCTTCAGGGACGCCAGCTTCTCCTTCACCATGGCCTCTGTCTCTGGTTTCTCTGCCATAAGTGTCTGCCCATCCTGAAACACAGCACTCAAAGGTTATCAACTGATTTTGTACTTTTTTACATTCACCTTTTTCATGGAACCCTATGGTTGGGGTTACAGGCCACAGAGTAGATACTTCCTGTTGGTGTTGGCCCAGTGGATGTTCAGCTGGCCTTAATCCCTCCCGTTCCCTTCATACCTTATCGATCTTCTCCAGCCACTCTTTGTTAGACTGCAGCTCAGCCATGAAGGCCTGGTGTTTCAGCCATTTGCTGTGGAGGTTCCGAGCCTCGTCATATGACATGTCCTGAGCAGTTAGCATCTTCTCATTGATCCACAAGGAGAGCTGATGACACACACATTAAATCATCACATAATCAGAAGTCATCTCACAGACTTCATACAGCAAGTCCTCAGGCCACCGTTGCAGCCGAGAACATCATCAACATTTTTTTTCTACAAATATTTGGGCTTAAATGTGTTTGAAAATGAAATACAGGCAATTTATTATTTAATAGGGACACAATCCCCCAGAAGCTTAAAACAAAAACCAAGTTCTAAGTAGGTTTCTTTGGTTTCCAAGGACTGATTCTCTGACTGTAAAGAAAACCTTCATAAATTAAACCTTCATACTTTACTGAACAAATTAATAAATGAGCTTTAACTAAAAATGTTAAGATGTCAAAAAAACACAAAGAAATTGTAGTCTTTCAGGTTTCATAGTCATATCTTCCAATGGTATAAGGAAGTCGTCATGTTACTCCTTTGGTAAAAGTCCATCAGACTGTGAAGTGAACTGGGTTAGGGTCACTGGGTGTGTGTTTGGTTCAGTTTTACCTCCTGACAGTCCTGTAGGAACTTCTGCAGGTCTCTATTGTCCTTCAGCCTCGTCAACAGCTCACTGGCAGCTTCTCTGTTCTTCTTGTGTCTGTAGAAAAACAAACACAATTGAGTTATAGGGTGTATTCACACCAGGAAAGTCCTTTGGTCCAGAAATTTGGTTGGGATCTAATGCAGACTTTATTTTTTCGTTTGGGTTGGATCACATTCTCATTGCACTTTTTGTTAGTGGAACAAAATTTGTAAACAGAAGCACATACGCCAAACTGCACTGGCATTGGACAGAAAAGTTGGGGGGCGGGGTGAATCAGAGATGGCGGGTATTGATGAAATCAAACGTGGAGGTCCTACGTACAGTTATTGTTTTCGGAATATGTATTCTATTTTTACAGACACCAATTTATGAAAATAATGTTCACTGTCAAGAACAACTCATTCTGTGGCAGTTTCGTAATATGGTCATCTGAACAAATGCCAATGAGACATTCAGCCTCCTCCTGCATCTGTCCACGGCTCATGGCTGCTGCTGTTAGCCCTGACTACCCATGAGGCTCGGCTACTTCCAGCAGCTACGGTGGCTCACCAAGAACAAAAAGGCACATGGTACCTTGGTTTGTTTCAGCTTGAGGCTGGTTATATTCACACAAGAAGTGAACTGGCCCAGAGTCAGTTTGGAAGAGGATCCAGACCAGTTTGTTTGATTCGAATCAGAGTTTGCATGTTTGTATTCACACCTAAAAAAAAGTTTGGACTTTTCAGGGAAAAACTCTGGTCCATTTTAAACGGACCAAACAAAGTAGGCTCATTTCTTCCCCTACATTGTTTGGGATCTGCAACAATATCTGAATAATTCATTGTTCCAACTTATTCTTCATCTTTTCGTTGTCTGCCACCCAATCCCTGTAATTGGGCAGATATTACCAAATTCATGTGCCAGCTTCATAAATGAAACCGTAGGAGAGTAATTAACCTTCTGTCTTTGTATTTTTCAGGCTAAATGCGTACTTATAAACCACCCATACATGTTGGATGAACTACATAATCCACCAGTGCAGTCATAGTTCACCTCTGGTCGATGGAATCCACCTTCTCTTGGATGCGTTCTGCATTGATGTTACCATCGGATACCAGGCGGCGTCCGGCATCCACCACGGCACCGATCTTCTCCTCATTGGCGTCCATGGTGGTCATGAAGTCCTCCTGCTTCTTGATGGCGGCCTCGGCCCCCTCTAGGGTGGTGGGCATCTCTGTGTGGGCCAGGACATATTCCTGATGGAGACAAACACATTTAATTTAAGGGGAGGACCCTCTAATAGAATATGGAAACCTGGATCAGTGTACAAAAAAGGACGGAACTCCTGAGGTATCATTTAGTGTTAAACCTCAACAAAATAAGAAGGGAAACTCAAATTTTGTCAATGAGGGTGTAAAAGACAATGGAGATGGATGATGGAGGAAAGACTGTTCTCCCATCACCCCTCTAAGGGCCTGTTGTCCCTCCTGCTGAATCTGGTAAGAGCTACATAAACATCAGCTGCAGGACCAGCAGGATGTGGAACAGCTTCTTTGCACAAGCTGTAAGACTGATAAACAGAACAGACTGTGCCCTCTCCCCATCCTTACATACCCCCCCCCCCACTGC
>JAPTYQ010000008.1:31980912-31993166 GCA_029814465.1 Ostorhinchus cyanosoma
ATCTATCTATCTATCTATCTATCTATCTATCTATCTATCTATCTATCTATCTATCTATCTACTTTTATACTGTTGTTGTTATGTTGATTTTATTAGGATATATATTTTTTTCTATATCCTTTTACGTTTATACTTTTTGTGGTTGTTGTTTCAGCTGGTTCTGAAATAAAGGTCAAGTTGTTTGTAATTTTCAGACATTTTTTTTTCAGATTTAATTTTTTTTTTCACATACTGAAAAAAAATCACTTATTTGAATCAAAGTAAATAACAGATTACTCGATTAGAAAAATAATCATAGGTGCTGCTCTACAGGAGACAATTACTTTTACATATTTTTAGGGAGAATGTGAAATTCGAACACAAAATACCTCTTAAATAACATTGAGCTGAGCCTCAGCATCTGAGTTACTAAACTAGAAACAGCTTCAAGTCCCTCATCACCACATTACAGAGGTCAGAGGTCAATACAAACACACACCAGATAGACCCAAGAGGCTGATGGGAAACCATGGCCCATGTGTTGTGTATGATGCGATGGCAGTGCTGTGTCTCTAGCTGAGCGTCACGCTAACTCCTCCTGCTATCATCTGGTTTCCTCGTGGCTCAGCCCCGCAGGGCGACCCCCACCTAAAAACCCAACACACCCATTCATCCATTCATCCAGTTGGAGCACAGAACCAATGCTAGCACTAAACACTCCCTGAATACTGACATTCTTTACTGGACAAAAAGAACTAATTCAACTGAATATGCAAACACGTTTAATTTTACTGAAAGTATCCAGTTAAGAGACAGCTTTATCAAAATGGGAAAAAAAAGACAGAGAAAATGTGATGGTTGTTGGATTAAGTCACACAATCATCCTAAAGCAAAACAGCTCTGACCTCATAGGAATGTCTTTGTGGTCAGGAGAGTGAGGCGGCGTGACACTGTGAAATTTACCACCAGAACGACACAAGTTTGGCCCCTGAATGTACCACCAGCTCAGGACTGCTGTAGCTGGAGACGCTTGAACTAAATAAACTGATCCAAATAACAAAGCCATACTTCTCCTTTCCTGTCGCAATACATTTCATGGTTACTATTCAGGATTTGTGTGGAAAATATTCAGCATCACATAACTTTCATTATTTGTTAACCTGACACTTAAACTATGAATCACGTCATGTGTGACAGGTCAGCAGTTCTCTTATCCCAGTGTCCTATATTTAACATGTCATTCTTTTCCTATCTGCCTCCTTGTATTTTTATTGCCTTGTTGCTGATAAACTTCAACTTCTATCCAAGATAACGAATAAAGTTGAATGCATATATTATCTGATGTGTAATAACAGAAGGATAGAAAGAAAGTGATGAAAAGAAAAAAGAGCAAAGAACACGACTGAAAGAGAAGGATGAATGGAATGAAGAAGAACACGAACAGCACAGATGATGACAGAAAGATAAATAAATAAAAATTAAGAAAAGTCAGGGAGAAAGCTTTAGTTTCACTTTCTGATGTTTGTAAGTCACATCCACACATCAAAATTCCCAGCATTCCACCATCTGGTCGTCTGAAAGGGAAGTGCGTCTCCATGGGGAACATGGATGGATCTGCTTCTAATTATTCAGCATCTGAACAAGTCATTCACACTTTAAAGCTTGAGTCCATGTTTTGAAAAATGTTCATTCCTTATTTAAAGAAAACAAATGTAAGACAGATCCATGGGAAAATAAAGCAAAGAAAAGCAGCAGCAATGCACACAACAGAAGACTAACAAAAAAATTAAACCAGAATAAAATTCATATTACATGTAAAAGAAATAAAAACTTAATATAATATAAAATAATATAATAACAATAATAATAATATAAGATAAACATTAAAATAAATTAACTACACAATAACTGAAAATAATTCTAATCAAATAAAATCAGATAAAAATAAACTTAATATATCAGAATAAAACAACAACACTAATAACAAAAAGCACACTTAATAATGAACTAAAATTAATAACTAATTAATAAAAGAATAAAAACAATAAATAAATAAAATATTAAAAATGATCCAAGATAATATAAAAATATACGGTGCAGTAGTACAAAAATAAAATTTTAATTGTGACTGAGTACGTCACAGACCTCATGCAGTTTTATACCCAGTGTGTGCACTGAGGCCCGAGGGCCAGCTCCAGCTCGCGGTGCCTCAGACCAGACCTAAAACCAGGGGGGACAGGGCTTTCTCTGTGGTCGGCCCCAGACTCTGGAACGCCCTGCCCCCCCACATCCAAACAGTGTTTTAGGTCTCGTCTTAAGATCCACTTTTATTCTCTGGCTTTTCTGGCTTGTACCCATTTTATGTACAGCACTTTGTGATTTTTATCTGTGAAAAGTGCTTTATAAACACATTTTACTTACTTTTTACTTACTATTAACTCAGGTTGAGTTGTGTGGTCGTTTGTGTCTTTTATTTATTCATTTTTATTTATTTTATTATTTCTAACTATTTGATTTATTGATTTATGTAGTTGTATGTTCTTATTTATTGTTTTTAGTAGTTCTTTTAATTGCTTTATAGTTTTTATGTTGTGCAGCACTTTGGAAATGTTCTTGTTGTTTACATGTGCTATACAAATAAAGTAGATTGGATTAATAAATTCACCAATGAATCAGGGAAATAAGAATATAATTGACGGATAATGACGATTTGTACAGGACAGTATGAACCCATAAACAGCCTGTTTGAGTGTGATGTGGACGATGTGGACACACCGTCCACGTCGTCTTCCCACACCAACACACACTCCTTCTGTCTCTGCTTCACTGTAAGCAGATCTGCCTGCGTTTCCATGGTGACCAATGGTTTTGTGTTTCCTGAGATATCATATGGAGGCGTAACACACACGCAGACACAGACACACACACACACACACGCAGACACAGACACACACACACACACACACACACACACACACACACACACACACACACACGTAAAAGCCGTGGACGTTCAGGTCTCAGCATCAGTTTTCAGACTTCACTGTGAGTCTGTGCAAGTGAATGAAGTGAAAAACCCAAGAGATGGCGGCAGGACACACAAGCCCCGCCCTCTTACCTTTAACCACGTTCTCACACATACACACACACACACACACACACACACACACAGTCCATCAGTGTCCTCGTGCATATTTAACACTGGTGTGAATTATTTAGTGAAGTGAGATACTAGTGGAGCAGTCAGCCATCAGGTTAAAACACAGCAGGACGACAGAGAGTACAGTTACACAGTGAGTTCCACACACTTCTACAGACTGAGGAATAATCTGCACTAATCGGCTCCAAGAGAGAGTGAACACCAACAGCATCTGTTAAAGGACAATTAAACACAAACGCTACTTTCATCCGTCAGGATATTATGCAGTCGCGAAAAATATTATTAGACCACCCCTTGTTTTCTTTAATTCCTTGTTCATTTTAACACCTGGTCCAACTAAAGGTCCATTTGTTTAGACAAATATAATGATAACAAAAACAGCTCATAGTAGTTGATTTTCAGAGCTGACATCTATCCATTTAACAGGTTTTCTTGATAATAACCAAAATCACTTTAGTTCTTATATCCATATCTCTGTCATTGTACTGACAAAACCAGTGCTTTTATTCATTCCATGTTTTCTTTTCTGTCTGTTTTTGTCACATCATACACACAGGAGTTAGGACTGGACTGCATAACCATGGTTTCTGATTACTTTTGATGGTCTAATAAATTTTTTTCCATGACAAAATAAGCAATAACTACAAGACAAAGTCTGCTTGGAAATTCAAGAAGCTAATGTATATTTGACAGCAAACTAAATGTTTCTTATTCCATTTAATATGCAAGGTTTAATGGTTACCTCATTTTAATATCCCCATTGGGAAAGGCTCTCTCTGTATTTTACCCATCCTAATATGGGTAAGTGCACTTTAGTTTTTGCTTCTTGCTGCTGCCAACTGAGAAATTTCCTAATGGTGAGATAAATAAAGTCACATAACACATTTAAAACGACTACTAAATCCAAAATGTTGAGTAAATATGACAAAATGGACTGAGTTTATTTTTGAAATGCATATTACTGCTAAGAAATGGACAATTTATTTTGATTTGTGCATTATTGTTATGAAATGGACAGTTTATTTTTGTTTTGATATGTGCACTACGCTATATTACGGCTATGAAAGAGACAGAGCTTATTTTGATGTGACAGCATTTTTGTGTTTTGTGCTTAGTCAGAATTTAGTTTGATATGTGTAGGATTGTTGATTTAATTATGGGATCTGACAAACGAACTTAGGGTAGGGAGAAGGACAGGGTAAGGGGGCAGGACATTATATTAAGTTAAACTTCATCCTGCTCCTTTTCAAATGTTTCCCTTTCTTTTTACATAAATCTTTTTGTTGTTTGGTTTTATTGTTATATTCAAAAGAAATAAACAAACAATAAATGAAGTCTTAATTTATTGTTTCAACACACCACCTAGCTTTAATACTTAGCCCATTAGGAGCACTGGGCTTGTGATGGTAGTGTGACACAAGCTTTGATAAACCCTGAACATACTATCACTGCATCAATGCTTGCTTTGGTCCAAAAAACCCCCCAAAAAACCAACATCAAATCCCTGTCTAATCATGTGATTCAACAGCGCTGCCTCATCTCCATCAGCTCAGCCCAACAATAATGCATTTCAACAAGTGGTTCCAGGCACAACAAACCCCGCCTCTCACAAATGTTTTACCTTATTTGCCCTATCTCTTATCATTGCGAAAACACATTTCTGGACCACCTTGCACCTTTCCTGAAAATTTCATGGAAATTGGTCCAGTAGTTTTTGCGTAAAGTTGCTGACAAAGAAACCGACAGACAAACACACAAACAAAAAAACGAAACAAAAACAATATCCCGGAGGGCGGGGTAATAAAAATGTGCGAGTGGTTTCCATCCCACATAATCACACACTGCCCAAGTTACACAAGCACACTCAACCTATTCCATATTATATCCACATCCCAGAACTCCATCCTCAATAACACAACACACTACACACACTACACACACACACACACACACACACACACACACACACACACACACAGTCGTCATCTGTAAATTGAACATCATCTGCAGTGTGTGTGTGTGTGTTTGTGTTTGCATCAAAGAATCTTCAAATCAGACACTTTAACCCAAGGCTGAAGACGCTGCACAACAGAAGGTCTGTTCAGCAAATGGAAAGTAGCTTCTTTAACCCTGTCACTGAAGTGTGTGTGCATTTGTGTATTTCAAATTCTCCTGTTGATCAACTAACCTGTCCAATTTGACAGCATCCTTACACTTCACCACTAGAGGTCCCTGTAACTGAAGCTTCCCCTAATGAACCCACTTACAGAACCATTGGCTCAAGTGGTTCAGTGCTTCATAAAAGCTTCCTTCGTCCACTGAAGGGGCTCAGGGACCAACTCCAGATCTTAATCAGTACCATAGTCAAGGACACCAACAGGAGAATTAACTCAACTTCTGTCCAAATCTTAAACATCTTATCCATTGATTGATAAAGTAGAACTCAACCTGATAACATCTAACATTTGAGGCTCATTTATAGCAGATCTACGTTCTTCAAATAAGGACCAAACAAACAGACAAAACTTATATAGATTTTTATGTGTTTTCTTCAATATATTGTCAAAACTGAACTCACCAAACATGGACTTAATTTCTCCTATCACCACAAACAACATTAAAGTTATTAACAGTAGTAGAACTTTCCGCAGCGTCAGAGAACTGACATGATTGTCAAAGTGATATACACTACCAGTCGAAAGTTTGGACTCATCTGGTTTTTCTTTATTTTCATGACTATTTACATTATAGATTCTCACTGAAGGCATCAAAACTATGAATGAACACATATGGGATTATGTAGTTCAAAAAAGTGTGACATAACTCAAAGCATGTTTTATATTTTAGATTCTTCAAAATAGCCACATTTTGCTTTTATTACTGCTTTGCACATTCTTAGCAATCTCTGGATGAGCTTCATGAGGTAGACACCTAAAATGTGCCGCTGAGCACTTGTTGGCCATCTGCGGTCCCTCTCGTGCCATTTAAATGGAAGGGTGAGTCCAAACTTTTGACTGGTAGTGTACGTGATGAAAACATAAACTTATTAGGTTATCTGTTATGTTTTAAACTAGTCAAAGTGGAAACTTTCCTATTTAGTCCAAGTATCTTCGGAGCAATTTGCCCTCCATTCAAACTCCAGTCTCTGTATGAATCTGAAAACTGGTCCAAAGTCAGAAAAACGCTGAGAGTGAGGTGATCGGTGTCTGACACGTCAGGGTGGATGTGAGACCAGAACCATTCAGGTCCATCTCTATCTGACAGAACCGCAGGATGCTGATGCAGAACCACATGAGGATCTGAAAGGGTGTCTGGTACTATTAAGAACTGGTTTTACTACGTGCGGAAGGACCACTTCAAACATCAATAACAATAACATCAAGAAGTGTGTGCTTTATTCAAAGTACTTCCTGCTCTTTATCTTGTTATTGTACCATCCTGTTCAGTGACTGAGTGTACGTCTGGAGCCTATGTCATTGTGTTACTTCAGATTCATCAAACAAACTGATCAGGGCAATTTTACAAAGCAGCATCAGTGGTTCAGAATAGAGCGAAAAAAAGGCTTCGACCATCAGAGGTGAACAAGGTTTGACACAATCTGACTGGAGAAGACATGGACTGAACTCTTCTGATTAGAGACTCTACCACATATTTTTCGACACACATTTCACGACAGAGTCAAACTACATGTCCAACACTGATTCATCATTACTGTGCTCAGTGTATTAGGCAGCGAGCCAGGATTTGCACGGTTAATTTTCAAAAAGCACAGCCAAGAAAAATTATGCACGGCTTGATCAAAGCCATGTGTCATCAATCCCAGGTACAAACATTTGAACTGGAAGGTTTTTTTTTAACTGTATAATGTGCTTTTTCAAATAAACAAGTGAAAAAGAAATCGGAGCTTAATAATACCCCCACCTGGTTGCCCAACACTTTGCCCCTCCTGCTCACTAATACCCTGCCTACCCAGGGGTTCATTTTGAGTCTTAACCTCCAAGCTTTTGAAAAGTTTGTGAAAAATCCAAAAATTCTGATTCAGCCATCAAACTGTGAACTGCACCTCTCATAGCTGTAAAGAACATATGTGTCAAATCAGGTGATTGGTGTCAGAGAAATCAGTTGGGATGGATGAACGGACAGAAGGCTGGACCGTCTTCCTGGTATATCTATTTATACCCCCCCCCCTGTTTAAAATAGCATTAACAGTCAATGAGCCAAAGAGGAGTTAAATAGATGAATCACTCAATCAGATGTGGTTTATCGAGTTATCTCTATAGCAACAGCTGCAGGTGAATGTCACCGACAGACTTGTGCTGCATTATCATCAGTCATCCAAACAGAACAGAACCAGACGGTGAACGTTCAGGTAGTGGTTCATCATTAGGGCGGGGTAAAAAAAATCAATTTCATCGATTTTAGATCAATTTTATTTTAACTTTGCATAAGCGATGAATAGCAGATGGCAGCGATTTTTCTGAGCAGGACCGTGAGTACCTGACCCAAGTATCGCCGACATGGAGGCACGGTCAGCTCCGTCTCACAGGAGGTCCTCCAACTTGAACCCACAGTGTGGAAAAACTGCCCACCCAGACCATCTGGTTGGCAGAGGCTCTTCAAGGCATGTCATAGAAGCCAGTCATTCTAGGAATGTTAACTTGGTTCCACACTTAGCCATAGGTGAGTGTGGAGTTAGAGGAATAGTATAGCCACAATAACGGACCGCTTACACCTTGTAGCAAGGGCCCAATATGTTTATGTTTCGGGGAGCCAAAACTGGTAGCAGTGCCCCAGGGTGATAGTAATGCCCCTTAATGCTAGAAACCACCAGCCATAAAACAAAATAAAGATGATAAAGAAGTCCGTTCTGAGCCACTGTAGAACCATGGCAATGTTTCTATCCCCTTCATTATTTAAGAGCAGATTCAACTATTTACTGTTGACATGTCATATTTATTTCCTTTCTAAAGTTAATATTGATACCAGTAATGTTGTGTTGCATGGTAGTCAAATAATCCGGTTACAGCTCAAAATTGTACTTTGGTATCACTAAATGAATCTGAATCAATCAATACTGACTCGAATTGATATCGGATCGAATCAAATCATGATTAAGTGATTTAGAACCTTTTGAATCGACATCAAATCGATTGAGGAAATTGGTACCAGCCCTATTCATCCTCTGACCTCAGTCGGTGTCTGTTTTCTTACCTGCGAGGGCTTTGATGCGTGACCGTTCGAACAGGCGGGCCGAGCTGTTCTCATTGTCCCAGTCGTCGGCATCCCAGCGGTTGTTGACGCCATCGTTGTACTGCTGCTGGATCTCCATGTGTTCGTATTCTGCCGCAACCGACGTCATCTTGACCTCGATGCGACTCCGCCCCCTCCGCCGCCGCTACTGTTGCTGATACCGCCTCCCACTCCGTTCACCTGCTGATCAGGGACGGGACTCTCCAATGCTGGTAGACTCACTTAGAACGCCGCTGACGGGAATGATGATGGACTCGCCCAAATCCTGCACAAACCACAGCAGAACTGGGATCAGTGGACAACAGACACTGACAGTGTTTGCAGTGGAAAAGCACCATTAGACTCACATGGATACATGTACAGATGAAACCATTAAGGGACTCGAATCAATTTAAAAAATTATTCAATTATGAAGCTTCGTTTCCTTAATTCTGGGTTCATACACAGTTGTCAACGTTAAATTCAAGCACTTTTCAAGCACTTTTAAGGGTCATTTAAAAAAATTTCCAGCACAGCACCTTATCACTGAAGTAAAATACCATATTTTTTCACTTTTTATCACAATGATGTACAATGTGTTATGTTCTAAACATCTAAAATTGGGTTTCACAATAGTAAAAAGTTTAGAGATTAAAGGGAAGCCACCTGGCATTCCTCAGACATACTCATGCTGAGTCGACCTGAGAACACCTGGTAATTTTCTTTTTAGACACAAAGTTATATTTTTCAAAATGTATCACCTCTCTAAGTAGCTTTGGTTTGTCATCTAACCTGGCAGAGTCAGTACTAAAAATAAATAAACAAATAAATCACATCACAGAGTTATAATTGCAAGCACTTTCAAGCACTTAAAACCAAAATTCAAGCACTTTCCAGACCTTGAAAACACAACACTGAAATTCAAGGATTTCAAGCACCCGTACAAACCCTGATAATTTCACTGGTAAACATTTGTTCCTCTGCCGTGTTTCACACGCACGCTTTTTGTGATGCACATGACGCCAGGATCAACACAAACAACACAGAGCGTAGCTGAGAAGAGACGAGGACAAAAAAGGCAGAAAATGTCTATATGCTCACTTTTCCACATTGGAACCATCACTTACTCCTTTAAACTTTGAAGCTTTCACACAAACATTACAAATATTTGGCTCAGTTGCAAAAATAATTAATATCTGCTGCTCCAGGTCGGAGTCATGTGCCTCTTATGATGATGGATAACTGTCCAATGACAGATACAACAAAACAACAACATTCATTTGTTCATTTTCTGAATCCACTGTATCCTCACTTGGGTCACGGGAGCCACTGGAGCCTATCCCAGCTACTTATGGGTGAACGTGGAGTTCACCTTGGGCATGTCACCAGTTCATCACAGGGCTGACATATAGAGACAAACAATCACTCTCACAGTCACATTTAGATTTAGAGCCCATCAGTGCATGTCTGTGGACGGTGGGAGGAAGCCAGAGAACCTGGAGCGAACCCACACAGACACAGGGAGAACATACAAACTCCACACAGAAAGGTCCCACCCCCATGGACTACTGATGGAATCGAACCCAGGACCTTCTTGCTGTGAGGCACGAGTGCTATCCGCCCCAACAACAAAACGACAACCCTGAAATATAAAACAAAGCACCATACAAATGAAATTGCTGAAAATTAAATGACCAGCTCTGAATAGTCACAAAATAATATCCACAGGGAAACTGTTTATAACATTTCCTGTTGCACATATTCTGAAAAGTTAAAATTTGCCATCAATTTCATGGTCATTTTGGAATCTGAGGACAGGGTGCTTACTCTGTATCCCAGTAAAAATTCCAGACTTTTACCAAACTGCCATTTTTCCCCTAAAACTTTGACTTTATGTACTTTTATACCTACAGTATGTGCCTACTTCTTTGGTTGAGACTGTACTTGTCGTGTATAGTAGAAAAGTTCATTTTAACAGGAATGGATGAAAACACAATTCACAGTAAATTATGTTTAACTGCTAGAAACATTTTCAAAACATATGAAACTCACAAAAGTGCATGAATATCACACAAACAAGTTTCAGTTGTAAAATCATATCAAGTTTTTTTTTTACATGCTTTCCTTGTGTATTTCTCATCTTACTAGATTAGCTGCCTTTGGGCAAACTAAAATTCAACTATGAGGGAAACTTTTTTCCATACTTTATTAAAAACTTTCAAATTCCAGACTTTTCAAGGTCTGGAAAACAGTGTTTCAAAATTCCATACTTTTTAAGACTTTCAAGACCTGCACAAGTACCCTGGAGGAACTTAAACTTAAGGACACAGGACATTTGACCTGTGGCCTCACAGGTTTTGAGTTGAACTCCCACTGTTGGTGTTTTCCTGACCCACCCGTCCATCCACCTCCTACACTATAGTCCTGACATTCCTCACCTGGATGTTAAACACCCATTCACACCTGGACTCATGGGACTCCAATAACTCACACACTGGCCCTAAGAGAAGTAACAGAAATGTTAAATACCTATAACTGAGGAGGGAGTCCTATTACTCTATCCATTTAAAATATGTTGTTCAAATATAGAAAGAAAAAAATAGCATACATTTAAACCTATGTTGCTGTGCAAATAATATATATTTTTTTATTTACAGTATTTATTTCCTATATATTTGATATATAAAATACCAGAAAAGAGATTTACAGAAAGAATTTTTAAAAACATGGTAAAAAAAAAACTGAAATGCTGAATATCTAAAGTGTAAACAGATCCACTGCACCACAGAGGAGCTGCAGTGTGCTGTTTGTATCATCATGTGACCATATCCTGTTCTCTGATTGGCTGCTGCTCTTATGCTGCGCTATCTTCAGGTTCATTTCAAAACTGAGAGAAGTCTGCCCCCTGCTGTTCATAACAGAATATTACCAAAACCGCACATATTTAAAGGTTTGGTTAGATTCAACTAATTGTTCATTAACATAAATGCTTACATGACATACTACTTGGATTCGGCTTATTTTACATAACATTTTCCTGTACAAACATGTACAAAGTTCAAAGAACAGTAAATAATTTAACCCCTATTGATTTTTCACCTACAAACGTGAGTCAAAAAGCACAAAAACATCAAAGATAAATGACATTTGAGTTAATTTTCTTTCCTCACAGCAGTTTAAAAGTTGCTATTAGAGACAGTTGTGTTAAAATGCAGAGTTCATCATCACTGGGGGGGGGGGTCTGAACAAACTGAAAAGGTAAACAGAGCAGAGAGTCAGCAGCAACTTCAGCACAATCAGTCTGTTTGGATTCTGCAGAAAAAGCACAGTGACTCAACAACACCTCAGCAGTAAGACTGATGGACTCTGACAGACTGATGGACAGACAGGCAGGATCGGGTGGACCTAGGTCCAAACATGTCCACAGTCACGTCTGTATCACTGTCCTGTTTCCTGTCCTGATGGATGTGATTCATGATGCAGGTGAAGACAACATCAGTTCACTGCAGTTTTCCATCTGTTTGACCTGAGCTTCATTCTGTGACGACTCTGGTTCGAATTAGCTGAACATATGAACCTACGAAACAAGTGCTTCATGACATCTGTGATCTCCCACCAAGGCTACACCATTAATGTTTGACGATGGTAGCACCTCTGTTTATATGTCGTGTTAGCTTACAGTAGCTACGTTTAGCATCTGGGTACTTCTGTGAAACTGGTCCTAAAAACAGGACATAGGAGCTAACAATTCAAACTAGACTAATGGTATGAAGCAAGTTTGGAAGCACTTTGGTACCATTTGAAAAATAAATACCAAGATAAAAGAAACAATTTTTCAGGTAAAACACATTTTTATATTATTTTGCATTATTTTTAGTACAAAAAT
>JAPTYQ010000008.1:32004865-32018141 GCA_029814465.1 Ostorhinchus cyanosoma
CTCCGACCCCACCCCCCCACATTATCTTTATCATTATATTATTTATATTACGTGATCCTCAAGTGCTGTATTTCCCAAACCACTGAAAGACTGGATACAGACTGTTCCAAGGACTGGACGACAAATTATAATGAGGAACTGGAAGAAATATGGAGAGCCTCTGTTCCAGGAATGGATGACAGAAGTGGGAAAAGTAGCGGCATATGAAAGAATGTCATATAGGTTGAAGGACAAGACAGAAAAATATGTTTTAAAATAGAGCAAATACCTGGAAACTTTAGATTTAAAAGACTAAAGGTTAAGAGGATTCACACTGAGAAGACACATGCTTAAATAAGCATGTGTGTACATTATGATTCGACACCTCTGTATAGATATTTATGATGTATGTATAAATTATATACATGGAAACTCAAACTTGATGTGCGCAGGATAAAAATCTACTATATCGATATGGAGACCCCTTCTGGTTACAGGTGGGTAATTTACAAATGCTCTAATGTTAGTATTTGGTGTGCAATGATGTGATATGTTTGGAAAAAGGAAATAAAAAATGCAAGTCACAAAAAAAAAAAATCCACAAAAAAAACTACAAGACAATATAAAGGCACAATTCCCTCTGCCTCTCAGTCTACTGGATCCTGCATTTCTGACATTAATACACATGGCAAATGTTCTAATCAGTTTATAGAAGCAGTCAGATAAATCCTACAGTACTTCCAAAAACCAGATGACAAGCGCCTCTTACACAAACAGCTGGATCTTCTAAATCCCACCGTCTGTGTGATGTGATTGTGACATCCATGTTGTAGAGCTGCAGCCTTACATTGAACTGAGCTCTGTCTGTCCACAGAGGAAAAATAAAGTCACCCATTGCTTTCTGCCACGTTGAAGCCCTCAGTTTGCAGTTTGGTTGGTGCCATATTGGTTTTTTGGAGCAAGTCAAAAGCTCCAAAGCGAGGGTCAGAGTTGAGCTAATGCTAAGTGCTAGCTCAGTGATTTGGTAAAATGAAGAAAAAAAAAATATCAAGTAGTGAAGTGAGCTTGAATCTGCCAATGGAACAAGTGTAAATTATCTTGGTAAGATTTAGATTTTTTCCAGTGTTTATTTTATGTACAGGGTTCCTACAGGTTTCTACAAGTTCAATTTAAGGCTTTTTAAGACATTTGTAAGACTACTTAAAACAGAATTTAATGTCCATTTCATGGCCATAATGGCAAAATTTTGTGACTCCTACAATTTGGGAAAATGTATTTATTTACTCCATTGCCCGATTCCCACTGTTCCAAGTCATTTCTCACAGCGGGCTGCAAAGTTAGTAATTGGTTCCTAATTTCAATATAAATTGAGTTGACTAACGTTACTTTCTTTACAGCTTGAACATTTGAATACAACACAGTCAACAAGATAATGGCAACATAAGTTCAAGGGGTCATATTTGTCTAAACCCAATTTTATTAATCTTTAGTTCATTTCGTTGTGTATTTGGATCCTAATAGTTCATACAGTTTGAATTTGAACCCTCCAGACGCTGCAAAGCTATCTTTATATTCATTCTGGCAAAAATCCAGTAGATTTCTACAACCTGTTTTAATTCCTGATTAATTTGTTATGTTTTAAAACTAGTTCCATCACAACATTTGCACATATAAGTTCAAGACTTCCAACAAACATTTCTACCCCATAACTGTTTGTCAGCAGCGGCAGTTGTAGTAAAAACTGAAAATATGTCCAAACTTCGAGCCAATTATATAATGTTCAGCTGTTGGTTGTAATGACAAACACAAGTGGCTGAGCAGGACAGAAAGTATGGTCAACAACCTGGAGGGGGTGGGGGGTGGAGTGGCTCATTTGGATTTAAAGGGCCAGGGCTCAAAAGTACCTGTGTCATGTCATTCCTCAGAAATAGAGTTGAAGATGGACCTGTAGAGTTGAATGAATATAGAATTCAGACCCAAGCAGAGCATTTACAGTTTATGGAGACCACAGGGAAATGTTTGAAAATTAAGAATTCCATTGAAAAAAACAAATATCACTCCTTTTAAGACCTATCATATCAAATTTAACATCTTTTACAGACTTTTTTAAGGTGTTACTAGCAGATTTGTAAATTCAAGACTTTTAAGACTTTTTAAGACCCTGCAGGAACCCTGTATGCATTATAACTATCACTGTGTTTGCTCAACGTTTTGTAAATATATTCCTGAAATACTTGCTTTAAAAGTGATGACACACATTTCTATACAGATCCATGGATAAATGAACCCAACAAATAAAAACAAAAAATCTGTATTTGAGTCCAGTCTTGTAACAAAAGTTAAACACACACACACACACACACACACACACATAAAAAAATAAAGTAAAGTAAAAAGTGTACTAAAAATAAAAAAAAATAGTACAAGAACACACAAGACAGAGGAAGGAGAAGACAAAGAGGAAGAACAAGGAACTAATGTCAAACAATCTAAAAAAAACTGTCATTCCAAGTTGTCCTCTTTATCCTAAGTCATGACCAGGTCGAACACATAAATAAAACCACTGTAACTGGGTGATCATTGTTTCCCTACATCCATTGTGTGACATCTACTAACCTATAGGACTGTTGGAGCCTTAGACCATGGACATGAGTCCCTCTACAGTCTCCAGAGACCATAAACAGATGACTGACCACACTTGGACATGTACAAGCATCTACATCTACATCCTGTCCATCACTCACCTGTTGCAGGTTTATTCATCTCTGCTCAAGGTCACTTCAGACTTAACTGTTCTTTAAGAGCAGCAGCAGAAAGAGGTGTATGGTTCTGTATGTAGGACAGGTGAGTATGGTGTGAGTTAGTCATCCATCACACCCTGTTCTCTGCAGTGTTTCAGTATGTAGGCCACATTCAGCCATGTGGGCCAGCAGAAACACTGATCTGACCCAACACCGTCAAACCTGCAGCAGCGCAGTCAGCTGACAGAACCTCACAACCACAGTCCAACAGCGACGCCACAGCCTGCGCTCAGGCCTGAGCTCAGCCTGGATGAGCAGATTAGATTAGACAGAAATCTATCGATCCTTTGGGCACAGCCCTCAGGAAATTTAAGTTCCAATAGCAGTAATATACACACAAAAAATACCAGATGTGTCGCACTACAGAAGCTGCTCATCACTTTAGGTACATGTCTTTTTTACAGCAAACAGCAGGTGATGAACACAAGTTACCATGGAAACAGCCAGCCCAGATGTAGAAATAACATCATTAAAACAAACACTCCAGTGAGTCAAATGTAGACTGTAGAGCATGGACAAAAATCTACTCTCTAAAGTTAATTTTTTTCAAGTCAAGACTCTTGTTTCTTTTACTTTGTGCAAACTTGCACCACTACAATTGTGTACTAATGACCTCTGTTTGCACTGTGAATGGGATGTACAAAGTACTTTCATTGGAAAAACCTAAAAATGGATGAATCTCAGGTAGGGTGTGCATGTTAAGGAACTTCCTTTTCTTCCTTTCTGTAACGTTCACATTAGAAACACCACATTTTCACATCTGAAAATCTGAAAAGTGACAATGAGCAACAAACTGCTCAGTGGTGTGTTTTAACTGTTGGGTTTTATTTCTCTATGATGGCAGACTTGTACATTATCTCACTTATGATGTGGCTTCTTACTCATTAACAAATAGTAATGGTTTTTTCAAAGATTTACTGTTCATTGTAGCGGTCAGCTGTTCAGAAATAATGTATGTAATAAAATAACACATTTTCATTACAATGTGAACCTGCAGGAGCCTGCACTGATACTGTCACTGAAGACAACTTGAAACACAAAAAAACATTAAGATTACTAGTGCCGCTACAATTACTCATGAAAATTAGTTCACAGCAATGTTTTTTTTTGGGTTAAGCGTCTTGATCCGTGTACACCCGTTCATCTCCTCCCTCGTCCAATCCTCTGCTCTAATGTGGAAAACATCTCATGTTGTAATTTTCTGTTTGGTAATATTTAGGTTATTTATATTGTTTACATTTGTCATGGTACAGATGACATTTTATATTTGGCCCTTGAGTTGTATTCAAAATAAATGGACAACAAAATAAGAAACAGTTGATTTTTTTTTTTTTAATTAGTCATTTAGATTAGTCGACTAATCAAAAAATTTGTCAAAAGAGTAATAGTCTGAAAGTTAGTTGTTAGTGGCAGCACTAAACATTACTAGCATCAACACACAGTTTATGAGTATGTGACATTTGAGTGAAGCCCAGCCAGCTGGTTGATTTACTGCAGGTCATGTGATCATTGTAAATTCTGCTCATATGACGCAGGCCTAATGTGCAATTGGAGTTTTTAGATGCAAAATACTAAGAGGTTACTTTTCTAAAATAAATTGTATTTAGATTAGAAAACGCAGCAGTGAAGCCTTTCTGTGATGACCTGTGACCAGTGTGCTTTATCTGGAGTGTTTTCTCCTGCTGCTGAGTGTGATGTGTTAAATGACAGTGTACAGACAGCCATGGGATTACGTCTGTGTGTCGACAAACTCAAACCGACACTTGTACAACGCCTGAGGGTGGATCACACAGACTAAACAGTCCAGACCCTTCCTGTGTAATTATAACACAGGATGAAGGGAGCGTTTCCTGGATGACACAAGATATGTTGAGGAAAATAATCTAAAACGGGAAAAAGAAAAAAAAAACCTCTGGATGAAAAAGTGCTGAAGTAAATATCAGCGAAGATTACATAGAAATGTTTGTGGCTGATACTATGACAGCATTCCAGGATGTGGAGGATGGTCAGCATCTCAGCTCTGTTTAATTAGGTTATCTAAGAAGGTTAACGGGTGATGGAGTTAGCGGTTGCTATGGTTACACCGATCGATCAGTGGACAAATGGGCCAAAGACAAACAACCACAACCCAGCAAGAAGGGAGAAAAACAGCTGTAACATCTGTCCGTTTCACATTTAACTTTTTATTCTGATGTTTAATAAAGTCATTTAAGTACAAGGGCTGTTTCTCAATATCAAGAACGCAGAGTACAGCCTTGGTATGAACGGTCTCACAGAACGAA
This sequence comes from Ostorhinchus cyanosoma, assembly GCA_029814465.1. Lineage (NCBI taxonomy): Eukaryota > Metazoa > Chordata > Actinopteri > Kurtiformes > Apogonidae > Ostorhinchus > Ostorhinchus cyanosoma. Next base: position 32,009,928 of record JAPTYQ010000008.1, read on the forward strand.
CTTCCTAAGAACACATGGTCTATCTGTAATTAGAACAGCTGTACTTGTGAACTTTCCTCCCTGTCTCTGCTGTATTTGTCATCTACTCCCTAATGTATTTCCCTCAAATCACCACAATGTCACTGATTGGATATCAGCACATTTGTACTACTTTTGATGTCATTTATAGATTTTGTATGTTTTTCAAAACTAATACATTGTGTTGAATCCCATATCATGATAATAAAGATGTATTTCTCACTATTCTGCCTCTCGCTCGTGTTCTAACATTATATCATATCATCTAGTGACACTCATCTAGTCAAATACCTTTCTGAATTAAGTTATCAGAAGCCGCTGCAGCATTTGAGAGTAGTAGGAAGTGCATCTTGGGATATTTACAGTCAAGTCACAAACCAGTGCATCCTTGATTTAAGCTGGCAGACGAAAACAGCAGCCAGGTATGCATGCGGTCTTGGTTTGTTCAAACTTGCAATTGGAACAGTACTAGGACCACGACTGATGACGTTTCAAGAGAACGGAAGAACAGAAAAGAATATGTACTAAGAAACGGCCAAGGATTTCTCACTGATTTTAATTTTAATTTTCTAAAATAAAATACATGAACTACTTTGCAGATGCTTCAGTTGATGGTTCTTGTACTAATAATCATCTGCAATCTTGTGGTCATCAACGCCACACTGCTGTGTTGCTGCTGGGTGTTCAAACCCCACTTCAGTCTGCCATGTATGATCACATGTAACCAGAGGGGTCAAAGGTCAGCAGAACTACAGCTGAGCTGGACAGTCACAAAACCACAGAATCTTTCAGAAGTGTGATTACTGGCTTCTTGTTGAAAGAAGTGCTTTTCCAACACAGTAAACTGTGGCCAAACTCAGGTGGCCTCCACGGAGTCCTGACCTCTGACCTGTTCCAACCTCTCTGTGTCTGAATAGGTGCAAATGAAACTAAGAGTTTTGTACACGTAAAAGGCAAAGAAAAGAAGACAAATTCAGTCACAGTCGTATAAAGCGAGACAGATTTGAATAGAAATGTGTGTTAAATATGCTCAAATGTATAAATATATCAACCATAACTACTATTGGCAAATATGCTGATATTCATTGATGTCAGTAGCTCAAATTTATCTGTTGTGTTAAATTTAAGGTTGTTTCATAAATGTATGTAATCTCATTTCTTAAATCCAACATTTCTGGTCGACTCCTATATTAAAGTTTAAATGGTTTACAGCAGATGTTACTTTATTTTGTTTTTGTTGTCATTTATCTCCTCCTAACAAATCTTCATTACTTAAATCTTCATTATGAAAATAAAAATAACAATCATCTTATTTTCTTTGAATAAACACAGATTAAAGCATACTCATTTATTTAAACAACTTAATACAGTGCTTTTCAGCCTTGGGGTTGGGACCCCATGTGAGGTCACCTGAAATTTTTTGTAATTGATAAAAATAAAAAATAAAAACTTACCAATAAAAAATATATGGTGAGCTGAGAGAGACAATCCCAATCCATAAAAGACATGACAAACTGAAGCTGAAACTGAAGCACTGTGGTACTGTTTGTGTCACATGTTCACTGTGGTCGGTTTCAGATGCTGCAGCTCTTTCATAATTCATAGTTTAGTTCTTGTTTGTTCAGTATTAATTGTCTCCTTGTAAATCCAAGCTGGACTGACTGTACATATCCTGACCAAAGAAAATCTAATTCTCCCTTTGTGTAGTAATTTATACCTGGCTTTTCTGCTTCTGTCCACAATAATATACATTATACAGACTAAATGTCCTCTAAAATTTATGTTTATTTGCAGCATGGTATAGCAAACTATTACATGATCAAAAACAAATTAATTTTAGTAAAAGAAAATGTCTTTGTTTTAAATGTCTGGGGTTACCAGAAATTTGTGATTGTAAAATGAGCCAAAAAAGTTGGGAAGCACTGCTTTAATATAACATGACAGATAAAATATCTGCTCTCACATCCTGAATACCAATACCAATATAGGCCACTATTTGCTGATATCAGTCATCCCTAATAGACAGGGCTGATTTTAAATTAATTTACATAATTTTACATCATGAATCTGTCTTTCAGGAGGAAACAATAATAATTAAACTGGCCAAATTGTTCAGTTACACATAATGAATGTTAAAGTAAAAGCCTGGGGTCTGACGTTTAGCATTCAGAACTAATTTCAGTTCAGTAACGATTCTTTCTCTCTAAAACCTCATCACAGTCCTTGTACTTTTAGTATCAGCACTAAACTTCTGCTCATGCTGGACATTTCAGTGATGACTAAACAGAAACAGATCTGAAACCAAAGCCTGATCAGGGTGAGGCTGGACTGAAGAGCACAGATCAATGAGCATGAAATCAAATACCGTCCATCTGGGAACAAAAGAAAAGCTTCTCCTGTTGGATGATGGACTGAAAACAGATGTCATCCTCATGTTAAAATAGGAGAGTGTAGACCTAGACCTAATTATAACCAACAGGAGATGGAATATAATCAAATTGGAGAAAACAACTGAAAGGATCAGATATTTACTTGAAAATGATAGATGAGTGAGATGAATAAACTAGATTCATGTCAGAAGTTTCATTTCCATCACACTAACATCCAAAAACCTGAATAAAGTCATAAATCTTTCCACTTTTAAAATGTTTTTATTCCCATGGCTATCTTTGACTTACATTGGTTTTCCTGTGTTTAATTTTTTTTCAGTTCTGTTTACATTAATTGAAGTTTGTTAAGCTTCAGTTTTAGTCCAAATACTGTGATATGAAAAGGCATCTATTGATTTAATGTGTAATATAAGAGTTCTACACAGACATCGTGGCCTCACTTCATTGATTTGTGAGCAGTTGTAAGTATTAGTGCACTGTACTGCCACCTGCAGGCTGCATGCTGTAACTACAACATAAGCAACATGTTTCACCTCATTATGCAAAAACACCTATATTCAGTAATAATCTGAAAGGAACACACAAAATGTGTCAAAATGTTATATTTTTACATTAAATCAAATAGACTTGTGTTATTGCTGAGTCTGATCTCAGTCCAAATAAATACATACAAACAGGGGTTTTACTGAATATGGGGAAGTCTACAGCTTCATCCTCCCCATAGAAATACTACTTTGTGGCAATAGAAAGTGGTTTTTCAACACTTTTTCAACTCTCCTTTGATTTCCAACAACGTCAACTAGTCCTCATTGAGTTTGTTGAAAACAGCTGCTCTGTGATCACCAAGGACTGGACGATCACACAGGTTGGGTTATTTAAAAAAAACACTATCCTCAGGTATTTTTGTTTTTCAAATGCCTGTTTATTTGTGCAATTATGGTTCTTTTACAGAGAATGATGCACTAACCAATGGGTTTGTAGTATTAATGTCACTGGCCACTGAGTTTATTTCAGTTTATACATTTAAACCAATTACTTTGGTGCAGAAATGCTTTTGTCCACATTAGGTTTGTTGAACATATTTTGTTGTAGATGATTTAGGTCATGGATTGTGATTCTACCTAATAAGATCATAATATGACCTTCTAACCAGATCCTCCATCCATACGAGTAATCATAGTACGCTGAAAAAACACCACAGTATTAACCCTTAAACACCCACCCACAACTACTTCCAAATAATGCTTTTTGTTGTTTCCAAGTGATGTATCGTCATGTATTATACGATTATCCTCTTCATTTTGCATTTTTCAGTGTGAATCATGTATTTTCCTGTATTTAATTCACTGATCATGTAGATGTTCATTAAATGTCAGAGTAAAGTCAAAGGTTATTAGATCAAAACAGAGAAAAATTGGGAAAAAATGACTGTTTCCGTAAAGGCGTTGTCACACCTTGACGATTTAGCCGGAGTATGCCAACGTATGAAAAATGTGGCGAATACGTTGGCGAACATCGAATAAGTTATGGATGAGTTTTGTATAAGTTAAGAGAACGCTGAAGCACATTGGTATGTCATAGTACAGCGAGGTATGCCCACGCTGGTTTCATACATAGACCTTTAGTTGTAGGTAAGTTATGCCATCATGACACACATTATTTGTAAGTTACTCTTTAACTCAAAATATGAGGAGATTATGTCCAGCGTATCCAAAACTTATTTGTAACCGAGGAGTAACGTGCTTTGAACCTACAGTATGTGTAACTTATATTGAAGTCACCTCTGAGGTATATTAATGTATGTAGACATATTTAACATGTTCTGGACAGCTTCTTTTCACCTCTTCCAGACACGCGGCAAAGCATTTCAGCACCTCCCCTCTGGACAGCGACAGCAGGAGATAATACCTGTCATACGTAATATCACCATAATCGTCAACTCTAGAATTACATTAAAAAAAACTAACCAACTAAAATAAAATACATTTAAATTAAATACTCATTATTAATTTTCCAAACCCACAGGCAGCACATGCGGCTCCGGAGCTGCTCAGTATGCATCATCTCCATTAAGCATAAGCATGAGGATGATGATGATACTCCTTGTGTTTACGCCCACGACCATAAGACTTCTTGGCCATGTTCTTCTGACTTTTGTTCGGCATGATGGTGATGCTGATACTGCAATGGCTAGTGTAGTTATGATTTAAATACTCGCAGCATGGATAGTTCGCAAACATGGATAGTTCAGCTTATTCTAGTGCTCTAGAGAAATTTTTATGTTGGCTTACGCTGCCTAAATCATCAAGGTCTGACAGGGCCATAAAATCTATTATTATAGGGCTCATATTTATCTAAATCCACTTTTATTAGTCTGTGGTTCATTTATTTGTGCATTTGGGCCCTAATTGTATATAAAGTTTGAATTTGAACCCTCCAGGTGCTGTGAAGCTATCTTTATATTAATTCTGGTAAAAAATCACATGGATTTCTACAACCTGTTTAAATTCCTGCTTAATTTGTTACGTTTTATAACTAGTTACGTCACAACATTTGCACATATATGGTCAAGACTTCCAACCAACAATTCTCCGAATACAGCATAATTGTTTGTCAGTAGCAGTGGTTGTAGTAAAAACTGAAAATATGCCAACATTTTGAGCCGATTACCTAAAATGTTCAGTTGTTGGTTGTATTAACAAGCACATTTGGATTTAAAGGGCCAGCGCTCAAAATCACCTTTCTGGTGTCATTACTCACAAATAGGATTGAAGATGGACCTGATGAGTTGAATTAATGAAGAATTCAGACAGTTTATGTAGACCACAGGGAAATGTTTGAAAATGAAGAATTCCATTTAAAAAAGCTAAATATCACTCCTTTAACTGAACATAAACCCAGTGTGTCCATCCACTGTCATTAATCCAACTCCATGGGGTTTACTGGTGAATCAATGTTGTAGACGATGACGGTGTTTCCACGTTCAGTATGGAGCCTCTGAACGTTCAAATGGGTTATATCTGATGACCATGAAAAGATGAATAACTATTTTACACCAATTAATTACATGTATTGATTTTATTAGTGGATCAACAGGTATTAAAGTGTTTAGATCAGTAGATTGTTTTAGTCGGATATAAATATAGATTCACACAGTTTATTTTTGCAAAACACAGTTATAATTGCATAATGAAGTGAAATGTTTTGCATTTTGACAGATTCTCCTTAGTTTAGTGTCTTTCCATCCGGACTTGGTCTTTGTAGTAGCAGTTATCAGTCCCGTGCAGTTACTTTCTCCAGTTGAGTTGTTTTATTGGAGTTTCTAACAGTGTTTCTAAGCTGTTCATTTTTGCCTCTGTTTCACTACAATAATCCTGCTGTGATTCCTGAACATCTGACGTAGTCCAGGTCTTAGAAGTGGATGAACTAAAACCATTCAGTCAGTTTCCGGCACCTCAGTGAACATCCAACACACACACACACACACACACACACACACACACACACACACACAACAAAAGAGTGAGGGACTAAAAGGGTGAAAGCAGAGGAATGTGTCAGCAGTCGGAGGGAATGAGATCACACTTCCAGAGCCAGAGTAGATAAAAAAAAATTAAAAAAAAACTCCACTTTTCCAGACCCGGTTGATGTAGAACATATTGTATTGTTTGCAGCTCTTTTGTATTGAAGTCTAATTGATTTGGTTGCTTTCATTCCCACATTAACAAACCAACACTCATCTACAGTGTGTGATAACGGGGCTGAGGCAAGTACAGCCTTCAGAGTGTGGGGTGGGGGGGCAGCTCCGTATCAATAAGTCATGTGGTCACATTAACTCAGTCAGGCGAGTAGTTTTCTTCTACACAGATTCATATGAGACAAAGCCCAAACATATTTGCCTTTTCTGCCTTAACAAACTTGAAAAACGGGACAGATACAAACAAAGTGAATATTTTAACCCATATTATATCTGTAGAAAATTAATATTCTATAGAATTCACTGGAAGAAAATCTATTTATTCACTTCACATTTCCTCTCTCATAATTGACAGAGAAGCAATTTCGGTGCAAATGTGGAATTTTATGTAAAAAAAAAAAAGTGTACTACAGTATTTATTAATGCACTAAAGGTTATAATAAACAATAAGTATTAACTACGGGTTGTGTGATGTGTGTTGTACTTTCATAGATCCATATTTGATAACTTCATCATGAATTAATCATGTGTTCATGTTTGTGTGTTCACGCATGTGTCCATGCACCCTTTAAGTCCAGATGTGCTCTCAGTGTAAAGACACCGTCTCTTATACAGACTCAGACACACAAACGCACCATACAGTATTTACCCATCATGTACATGCAGCTCAGGAGGCACTTAGTACTTCTAAATACACACACACTGTTAAGTATGCCATAGGATCTATTAATTATCAATGAAGGGTCTGAGTGGTGTGTGTGTGTGTGTGTGTGTGTGTGTGTGTGTGTGTGTGTGTGTCTGATGTAACACTATGACGACTCCATTTCCTGTTGAACAAAGGGATGTGTCCTCGACTGATGGGAGATACACGTACAGCTTACTGCAGCGGGCACAAGCCTGATTCTACTCTTCTAAAACTCCCATGCATCATTTTCCTATCCTTGTGGGGTCTGTCACTGACTTTAGCAGTTCACAAAAACCTTATTAATCACAATCTTAAACATAACCTGGATTAATTTCCTCATCTAACCCTAAAACCACATCTTTAATGTCAGGTAGGAGATGTTTTCCTGGAACATCTTTTACTAACTTGATTAAAATCCCCTTCAAACCATAATAGCAACCAATTTATTAAATACTCTAACACAAAAATAAAAAATTTCAGTTGCCAGTGGAGGGGAGAGGACTGAAAAAACACCATCCAATCATTTTAAGCGGTCCATCGAAATGATTGAATGGTGATATGTCTATCAAAGTCAACTGCCATTTGTCACTACCCTCTACAAACTATCCTCTAAAAAATGTAAATAAAATGAATAACCATGAACAACCTGAAATTTCTCAAGAAAAATAAGTGCAATTTTAACAATATGTCTCAGTTTATCGTTTACATGTGTATTATGACTTACAGATCACAGTGGAGCTACAAATACACAGACTCGTCCTACTTAATAACACGCTTAATAATATTAAAATTACACTTTATTTTATTTTGGGTTGAACATGGTTGTTCAGGTTATTTAAATTTTTTGAGAAAGGATAGTTTGTAAATGTAAAACTTTTCATGTAATTTGAAGAAATTGGAGTTGGAGTTGAAATTGGAGGTTTTTACGATAGTATTTTACTGGTCTGATCCACTTTAGATCATACTGGTCTGAAAGTGGATCCTGAACTAAAATGAGTTTAACATCACTGACCGTTAAAATCTTCAGTGTAATTTTTGCATTTCAGAAATTCCAGGCCTGCTACACAACATAAATGGTAGACGATCCTCTTATTCTTCTATTCAGACCACTGATTGCTCTCATCAAGTGCTTTAACAGGCCTCAAGATGAACTGTGCTCCGGTGCTCCCAACCCAAAAAAGTTGGGTGGACCAGCAAAAATCTAGGTGCATCACTATAACAACTTGGGAGCAAAAGTAAAACTCTTGGCCATAGCAAGTAAAACTCCTATGAGAGATGCAAATTATCGATTCATTTATTAATCATTACTTGGTTAACCTTACTCATTAATTAATGATTAATTGATAAGTGATGATTTTCCTGAGAACCTGAATTTCTCTTTCAATAGTGTCTATAAGAATAAAAGCGTTTGTGTGTGTGTGTGT
>JAPTYQ010000008.1:32021556-32034981 GCA_029814465.1 Ostorhinchus cyanosoma
ATACACCCACACACATACTTCATGAAAAAAAAGCATGTCATTTCTTGAACCATAGGATACAGTTCAGGTAAGGACATTTATGGAGCAGAACTAAATAAATTCTGCGGAGAAACTCAATAAAATAAACAGATCTGCAGAGGGGCAGTTTAGAAGAAATAAGCATTTCTGACTTTTTGGGGGGGCAGCATGTGCATTTCGGTTGGTAACCATACGCATGATCAACACTGATCAACATTTAACAGTGTTGACAACCTGGAATTGAGGTATATTTGAAAAGATTTAAAAGAGAAAGCCTAATCTTGCCGTACGCAATCCCAGTTTCGCACACGCCACCTGCTCCTCCCTGCCTCCAAAGAGAAGTCTTCAAAAAATTGTCCACTATTTAAAGCTTAATTTCATGATTCCTGAATCACCTGACTCCCAGGACACACTGCACTGTGATTACAGTGACCTGCCAAGCCAAGCGCAATTTCTGGGTTCCGCATAAGCAGGCAACTCGCAGCAAGTTAAGTATTATGTTACCGTTCATGTCAGCGCCAGGGGAGGTTATTTGATTCTTGATTTTTTTTTTTTATAGGCGCACCGGTGCAACCGTGATTTCAAATCTTGTCACACATCTGAAATTCCAGGTGCATATGCAACCATTTTGGTCGCAATCTTGAGCCCTGTTTAGCTTTATCATTAACTGTTGTTTGGTGTTACTGAAATCTCCTCCAGATTACCAATTTCATTGTCTTCAACTTCCTCATCTGTGACTCTACATCCTCCATATAAGATCACAATGGCCAGATAGTCACTGGCTTCAACCTTTTTTTTTTTTTTTTTTTTACATTAAAATCCATAATAAAAGCTAAAGGTGGTGCAGTCAAATATTGTGTGTGATATTGTCATGAAGTTCAGAGGAGTTACAGGACAGATGATCAAAGTTCCAAGTGTTCTGACCCAAAAGAATCACGGTTGTTTTTAATCATCACAAGCCCTGGGAATTTTTTTCTACTTCATGTGTCAATGGGCAGTTTTTCCAGGCTTGAATGGGTGGTACGTTCAAGGTTCAGAATCCAGTTAAATTAAAAATCTACAAGAAAATAAAAAAGACTCAGTCAAGCTAAGCCAAAATGATTCACCCACTCATGGCTCAGCTGCTTTCCCACAATGCAACGTTTTTGGATACAGTTCCCCCTAGGGTATTGGGGTGGGGTGATTCTGCTACCAGAGCCCTATAAAGAGAATTACGACACACTTTGATGTTGCCACGCCAGTGATCACGTGGTTCATGTAAGCCTGAATAGTTCCAAATGAACTGAGAGCTGTCATGTTCTTCTATGGGACAAACAGCAGTGAGCATGGTAAATCTGAAAAGAAACCACACACAACTGTTGTGTCATTACTGTATGTATTGTTGTGTCAGTTATACTTTTGAGTCGGGGGGTTGACCACTGAAAGGACTGACTTTATTACTTTGAAAACTTGCATTTTGGGGGGAAAGCTTCATGTTGTCTTGGGGAGGCTACTTAGGTGAGTGGTGCTAACTTTACAAGTTCCTTCATTCTACAGTTGGTCTGTACTCGTAAGGAGATGGACAATTTACCATTTTGAATTTTACTATTATAGGACTGAGGTCCAAACAGGAAACAATGGTTAGCTGTGAACACTGTGTTCCTGCTAAGCTTTGCGCTACTGATAACACACACAGTAAGGTATTAACCAGCGGACAGCATAACAGCTAACTCAGCATGTTAGCGTTAGCATGGATGCTAAGATCATTAAAAACTCAACTTTAACAAACTCAAAACTCAACAGAATTCTTATAGGATGAGTCGGATCTTACAAACACCAAATTACAGAACTTTCGCCTCCTTTAACTCATGAATAATAACTTAAATGAACTTTTATTGGCAGAACTCAGCTCTACAGTAACTCTCCTCCTAATGATTACATGACCTCAGCTGACAAACTTAACCAAACACCACCAGGTTCAGCAAAACAACTAAAGTAAAACCCACTGATTACAGAACTTGTACTAACATTAGCTTATCTTAAAAACTCCATCATTTGTGGTTATAGTAGTTAAATCTCAACAGCTGACCAAGTCAAGCTCACCAACTATAGGGCTGCAGCTGAAAATCCAACATAACAGTGGTTTAAGGTATACATTTATACAAATGTTAACGCATACCAAAGAAAACAGATTTCACAACATAAATGTCCGCTAATACAGGAAATACACTTGATAAATTGAAATATGACAATATCTTACTAACTTAGCGCTGGAATTGCTAGATCAGCTGCAACAGAAATGAATGTTTTATGACTATGTTACACTCAATGTTGGAACTATCGGCCCCTCCATAACCCGGAAGTAGCTCCATATTTTGTCTGCCATTTTTTTACAGCAGGACTCTATGTAAGTGTTGTGACTAGTGATCTGGTAATCTCATTGATGTGCACTATGTTCATTTTATTTTATCCCGGGTCCTCCTCTCCATTCTGGGCGTCTTTGGAAGAGATGGTGCTACAGGTGCTGTAGTTGTAATGAAGAGCCGTGTTACAACGGATACATGTCATGGTGTTCACCTTGCTTTTCAGTCTGAAATACTTCCACAATTTCAGTTTTTGTGTGGGTTTTTTTGTCTTCTGTCATCGTTGTTTTCACTTGCCTCTTCCATCCTCTTGCTGCTTCAACTGAACACTTCCGCATCCTCCATCATCTTCCTTTGCGTGAATGTCATAAGCACGTCATGCCACATTAAGTCCGTGCAAAATGCTGTGCTTTGAGCTTTACAATTAACTAAGCGAGAAAATTCCTCAATCATTTTTTGTAATCGAGGTATTCAAATTACTTGAGGAAATCGTTTCACCCCTAGTCCAAAGCATTCTCATTAAGTCTTGTATTTTATTTTCCCTGTATTTTCATGTAGTGAGAATCTGTGGAATCCTTAAACAATAATGTGTTATTTTCATACTATACACTGCAGAAATGTGAGAAAGAATCCAAAGTATTCCAAAGTGTTAACGAGCTTATAAGCTGATAAACAGGAGTCATGTCAACTTCAGTCCAAGTGTAAAATATATGGATAAAGCCGGTCTAGAGGAGACTTTAACCACATGCCCTGGCTACATTTCCCCTGTCATCCACAATCTGCTATCCCATTCAGGAACTCACAACAACCAGTCCATACCATTACTGGAGGTTTCACTGCAGACTTGAGCCGTCCACCACCTCCTCCCCCTCCCCTCATTCCCAGTCCAAAACCTCTCCCACTGCTTTCCTGCCATTATGCAACTGAAGCCTGCAGCCAAAAACAGCCTCCCCGCCTGGACGCCCTCCTCCTGTTCAAACAAACAGCCTCTCCTCCCTCTGCAGTGACAGACGGGTGGAGGACGCATTTGAATGAGACTGAGGTGGCGGCGGCCGCCGATCGGGCTTTCATTCTGCAGAAAATGCAGATGGACAAACTTTGAAGGTTTAAAGTGGACATCCCTGAGATCTCCGGTCTCAGAGAACACCAGATATCCAGGAAAAATAAATAAAGAAATCAATCTTTGTTTTTACATAACAACAAAGGTCAGCCGAGTTTTCATGTCTTTGAGCTACTGAAACATGTTGAAGTTACAGAGACAGGTGTTTCCTCTGGAGATCGGAATATTTTACAGAGATCTGAAGAAGTTTATCTGTGGTTAAAAGTAAATACGTATTCAGTGATAAAACATACTGAATTTACCCAATCATTTTGATATCTGTGAATATTTATTGAAAAAATTACTTAATTTTAGAGTAGTGACAAAAACGCAATTTTTTTCAAGAAATTTTTGTTTGTTTTTTCATTTGGTTATTCATTTCCATGACATATCAGTTCAATTTACCACATGAACTGGTGACATGTTCAGGTATATCCCGTCCACTGACTCCGCCCCCTTGTAGCTGGAATAGACACCCCAGCAACTAGAAAATACTAGAAAATAGATACAGTTCTTAAAGTCAATAATTGATGACGAAAGGATTTCTCCATAGACTTTTGGATTGTTGCTTTTGAAGTTTTTGTTGTTGTTTCTCATCCGAACTGAGGTTAAGCCGATTGATCAGTTTGGCCTGTGGATGAATAGTCACTGTGTTTTAGGCTCTCCAAGTGTATAGGCAGACAGTTATTTCTGACTCTCAAGCACTGATTGGTTAATTGAGACTGATGCCAGACACCCTCTTACATCTTAAGTTGTGTCACGTTAACATGATATGAACAGATTTCTCTTCTCGTTAAACCTTCCACACAAGCTATAGAGCAACACTCAAACTACCGACAGCAGCCAAATGGCTCCAGGATAAATGTGATATTCTCAGATAAACAGCACAATAATTCCCTCATATCCATTTGTGAATGGCCACTGTGTCTGTGCAGGCAGACAGATGGACTGATTGTCCGTCCAGACGCCTGGACACGTTCAACACCGACAACAAGACAATGAAAGAGTGAGGGTTGGCAATGGAACCCAGCTCTCATACAACCAGACTGAGTCACTTTAATGAAGTTAAGCTTTAATTTGACAGAGATAGAGACACAGAGATGGATGGACGATGAAGAAAGAAAGACGCTTTCATTGCTCTGGGTTTTCCAGTGTGGATCTGTGACATTCACACAGAAAGGACACATTAATGGGGGAAAACTTGAACTTTCCATGAACCAGACAAAGCAGGTTACAGCATGGAGGGTGGACAGGCCCACGCACAGAGGCTGAAAACAACAGTTAAACTATGAGACTATTGGGAGCACTGGGAGAAAGATCTAGTCCCAGATCAAGTTCACAACAACCCCTCAAAATGAGGAAAACGCGAAGGATTTCCACATGATTTCCACTGTGCATCCTACAGACTGTGTTTGTAGAGACCTGTTTTCATATTTACCTTTTAACATTTAATATCCTCCCTCTATATGAAACCCCAAGCAAAATGTTATTTACATTTCATTACAGACATCTTCACTCTATCCAAATGTATGGAATATCCAAATGAATGTAATATGGAGAGTTTGTTTTACTGGTGACAAATCGAATGCACAAGAAGCTGCTATGACATATGAAGTACAAAAATGCAAAAATAAATAAATAAAAAATACACAACAAACATAGCCAAAGTAGGAACTATGTTGTCTTTTGATGTCCTTTGATGAGGGCTCACACCCTTCATGTCAGGTAAATAACACTGGCCAAACTTTCCTGTTCAGGTGCCTCATCTGGAACTTTAATCTGGAACTGACCTGTTTGAAAGGTTAGGCTAACATCTGTGTCTAAAACCACTTTCTGCACTCAAGTGTTTGGTTTAGCACAATCACATGAAGAATTAGGTCTACTGAAAGGATGTGACTCTTTGTAAAATTGTAAAAAAAAAAGTCTGATTAACACAGACACTTTAAAGTTACATTAGAGTCTACAAACATTTTGGTTCATCATAAATCACTGATGGGACAAATGAGGCCACAACAATCTAGGTAATGAATGGTAAACACTGTAGTGTCATGAATCCATGCGCAGCTAGAAAAATGTGGGCTAAGGTTTATTTCATCAGCTATTACCCAAAGGATGCAAAAACCAACACACACAGCCTCAGCCTCTAGAAACCAGAGAAAACTAATGGAAAACTTGCAACTCACCTACATTTTTATTAAGATTGTAGATTATAATTCTACATCAAAAGATCATTAGAAGTCTTTTGGTCAAATCAACCAGCTCTTGTCAAAACTAGGGATGTCCCAATTCAATCTAAAGATTGGTATCAGCTGCCAATCTGGCCTCTGGGGGGAGGGGAGACAAAAAGGAAGGGAAAACGACAATTAGCTGCACAACAGCAGGAGACTTAGAGGAATTAGTAAAGCACTAAAAGTTTCACTTTCACTTTATGGTCCGGTAGTGATGCACGAGTTCAGGTTTTTCAACCTGCAGGGCTTTTGTGGAATTATTTGACCCGATCCTCAAATAAACTGACATGCTTTTGACCCGCCCTGAAAGTAGCCTGCTGATCCATGCATCACTAACATGCAGCACAGAACACACCATCATATAATCTCCGGATGGACTTGTCCATAGACGTGCTACAGCAATGGCAAACATAAGGCCTACGGGCCAAAACCGGCCTGCCAAAGGTTCCAATTTGTCCCACAGTATGAATCTGGAAAGTGCAAAAATTATACTAAAGTCATTAAGAGTCCAAGGTATCATACTTGTTTAAGTTCTGGTTCCACATTCAGCCCAATTATGATTTCATGTAAAGTAACAGCACAATAACCTATAAATAATGACTTCAAATTTAAATCAAAATTTCATTGTAAAAATTTGGTATCAGATCAGTATGGGCAAAACTACTCCTAAAAAAATCAGATCGAAGCAAAAACATCCAGATCGGGACATCACTAGTCAAACCCACATAAACAAGTGAACAATTAAGCAATTTACCCATACCCCCACCCAGTCGTACAACACACCCAGGTGCCCTTCCTGTTCACTGATACCCTGCCTACCCAGGGATTAATTTGTTAAAAAAAATCAAATCAAAAATTGAGAGAAATGCACATGAAAAGAACATGTGTGCAAAACTTGAAAAGAATTGGGAGAATAATGTCCCAAATTGAAAATTGCAAATATTTGTAAAAAAAAAAAAAAAAACTAAAACTAAAATAAAACCTTTTTTTTTTTTTTATTGACTGTCGCCTTCTGCATGATCTTGTCACTCGCTGTTCAACTAAAACCTAAAACTTCCATTTGCAACTCTGTCAATTGAAAAGTTTTCTGAATCCCAAACCAACAACACTGATATGAAAAAAGCAACATCCCATGTAGACAGTTGCTTGCATCTCTGATAATGGGTCAAATTTTTAGGCTGCTTCAAGGGAGAATGTGAAGAGTCTAGAAACAGCTGCAGCAAAATACTGACAAAAAACTAGCATAACGCAGATAACTGTGTGGGCGTCTCAGGTATTCATCATTTTAGGAGGACATTCTGTGGAGGTGAAGGAGTTTGAGGTGAATGGAGAAGAGGAGGAGGTTTAAATGGAGCCCCTCTGGGAGCGGACGACCTCCTTTTATGTATCAGGAGTAGAGCGCTATCTCTGCATCACATGAACATAGACTGCTATGAAACACAGCAAATCACAATATCACAAGACTAGAGAAGACATCCACAGGCCAGTACAGAGCAGAACACAACACTTCTATACACAGAAAACAGTGGGCATCATGTGTCCACCAGCACACATCAGCACAGACCTGCAAACCAGCATCAGACCATGAAACCAGCATCAGACCATGAAACCAGCGTCAGACCAAGAAACCAGCGTCAGACCAAGAAACCAGCGTCAGACCATGAAACCAGAGTCAGACCATGAAACCAGCGTCAGACCAAGAAACCAGCGTCAGACCAGGAAACCAGAGTCAGACCAGGAAACCAACGTCAAAACACGAAACCAGCATCCGACCAGGAAACCAACGTTAGACCAGGAAACCAGCGTCAGACCATGAAACCAATGCGAGACCAGGAAACCAGCGTCAGACCATAAAACCAACATCAGACCAGGAAACCAGCATAGCTGAGAGAATGCATGACTTGATCATGATGCAAGAATAGTGGATGTTTCTGACTTGGTTTATGTTTTTAGTCCAACAGCCCGAGGGTCTGGTGGACTATTAGTATCAGTTTGTCCGTTGTACATGAAGAATTTTTCAAGAATCAACTTCCCTGAAACCATCAGTCAGAATGACTTAGTATATGTTATGGAACTTCTTTGGGGTAAGATCTACCAAGTTTGTTCACGGAAATGGGAAATACTGATTGTCTAAATTGTCCAACGAAATGACAATATTACTCTTTAATAGGGCTGGGTATCAGCCAATTTCCTTAATCGATTCAATTTCGATTCACAAAGTTCTGAATCGAGTGATCACGATTCAATTTCACTGATCTGTTTAGATCCAATCCGTTACCAATTCAGTAGTGATTGATTCAGATTCATTTAGCGATACCAAAGTACAATTTTCAGCTGTAACCTGATTATGTGACTACCGCAGCCATACAGCATATCAATATTGCTATGAATATTGATATTAGAAAGGAAATAAATATGACACTTCAGCAGTAAGTAGCTGAATCTGCTCTTAAATAATTAACAGGACAGAAACATTGCCAAGTTTCTACAGTGGCTTAGAACAGACTCCATCATTTTTATTCTGTTTTATGGCTGGTGGCTTCTTGTGTTAAGGCACATTACTATCACCTATGACTGAGTGTGGATCCAAATAAATATTCTAGAACAACCGCCTTCAAGAGCCTCTGCTGACCAGACAGTCCAGGTGGCCAGTTCCTCCCCACTGTGGGCTGGAGTTTGAGGCCAGGTGGACATCCCGCGGAGGTGTGTTCCCCACCCTTCCTCTGCGCCCCTCCCACACCAGAGCTGTCAGAAGCGAGATCAAGACGCCGGATCTCCCCAAAGGGCCTACGAAACGGAGACGGCCACACCTCAGCGTAGGCAGTACCTGGGTCACTTGCGGCTCCGCTCTGAAAAATCGATGAAAAATCTATTACTCGATAATACAAAATTTAAATAAAATTGCTCAAATCGATTTTTTCACCCAGCCCTACTCTTTAAACAGTCATGATCCCTCACACACATATACAGTAATAGACTCACTACTAGCATGGGAGCTAATTATCTAATGAAGTGCATCTATCTTTCTAAACATGTTTCCTCTGTAAATGTCCATTCATAGTTGAAGTGGTCCCATGGTAACCAGCTCTACTACAGATAAGAGGGGACAGTTTTCTTGGTTATGTCACATATGAAATGTTCCCAAACTTTGGACCATTTGTTTCCCATAGCCTCCTTTCAGTCATTAGTGTGCATAAGATGCCTCACTCTGAACTACTTCAATTGGCTGCAGTGAAACATTGTTTACCGTGGAATTACTGCTGTGAGATACATACGATGTCACTAACAACCTGCCAATTACTAAATTAGTCGTTGAATAATTTTGCCTTTGATTATTCATCAACTAGCCGCTGCAGCCGTATCTCACATTACTGGTTAATTATAATTTTTAACAATTCAATAGTGTTAAGTAGTGACAGTTTGAGAAGTTTCAGTCCTCACTCTTTCGCAGCTTCACTCTGTCGTCTAAAAACATCCAATTCCAAAAAAAAAAATAGCAACAGTCCACAAACAAACGGTAGATGTCACAGTGGCTGATGGAAGCATCAGTTTTAAATACTTCTATTGGGATTTCTGCCTCTACTGCTTTATCAAGTAGAAAAGTGAGAAGGTTCTTTTGGGGTCAGTTCAGTGAAGAACCAGCAGGAAATCCAGACAGAGGCAGGGGTGTGTTTTACAAGGCAGTAAATGTGAAACAGCGTCTCTCTACAGTTGGGAGTTGTTTTGTTGACCATCACTGAGAGGACATTTGGATCATTTCTCAGGACTTCAAAGGGTTTTCTGAAGGCTAAGACTTGGTTTTATGAAATGTGAGTATTTTTGTGTATGAATGTCCTCATAAAGGCAGTAAATGGGGCCTGTGTGTGGTGGGTGGGGGTCTCTGGAGACGCGATCTCTGGAGAACTGGTTGTTCCCAAACTCTGATAGAGGCAGGATGGCTAAGGAGGAAGAGGAGGGTGGGGCTGCTGGGAAAATGCCAAGGTGGGAGGGGTTAAAAGGAATGAACAAGACTCCAACACACCCCTACCCCTCTGTCGTCTCCACCCTCCTCACTCCTCCGTCCACTCTGTTCTCCGTCTGGCCTTTTCTGTCTTTTCCCACACACCTTGTGGTCCTCCTCCCTTTTCCTCCTCCATACTTCAGTCAGAAACCACATGACCCACCCGCCCAGATGTGCTTCGACCGCCTCCAGCTCACATCCGTCAGATGAATGTCTGAGCAGCCCTACAGATGTTAACAGTCTGTTCTAAACATACTCCCTTTACTCCACCCATTATGAATCTCCCTGACCTCTGACCCTCTGCTTCATGAGGAATTAAAGCAGAGTGTAACCCTTCTGAGACACAATAAGAATAGCTGCAACAATTAATCAATTAGCTGAAAAAACACAAACCAAACACCAAAATAAAATGTCATACACTGTACATTTCCAAACCAAACCACAGAGTTCACAGATAACATTCCTGAAGCAGAAACCCATTTCACATCAACATTTCTAGTTTGGGTTTTTTTGGGGGGGGTTTGCCACTTGTGACATTCCTCACTGATAACATGCCCTTTCTTTTGTTGTCAAATAAATGCCAGTGTGAGGTGATTTTAACAACACAGCACTATAAAACTTTTTATGGCTAACTTTAAGGAAGTGTCCATCTCCCCTGGTACTTGTTGACCAGCAGGTGATTCCTCCCATTTTCACACCTATTCCTCCTCTATCTGGACTTTTGGCATTTATGATGTGATTCAGACCAAATGTGTTGACCAAACTGGTCTCGTTTGACTGAAAGAGGTGGTCTTGATCCAGATCAAACAGAACCATTGTTAAGCTCACATACAGAGTACAATCCCTTTTAAGTTGGTTTAGTCCAATCTGTGAGGAAATAGTGAAAAAAGTCACATCCATGATGATGACAACGTCACCTACTAGTCTGCTCCCAAAACTGTCGACCAAAAAGCAAATATACACAAATGTGATGAAAATAAATAAATAAAAACTAACTGGAGTGAACCCAAGGAAAGTTTATCAAATTGTTGCAATGTAAGATAATCTATTTAATTATTTATCTGAATTAGGGCTGGGTGATATGGAAAAAAATCAAATCACAATATTTTTCATATCAGGCGATATCGATATATATATGACGATATAAATCAAATTGCCATTTTTGTTAAGCTTAAATTTTCCGTTACCCATTAGTTGTGAAGACATAGGAAGGTTTTTTTAATTTAATATATGATTTATTTTCTGTCAGAGGTTGAACATGACAGATGTGCTGAAGAACATCATACAACTGTTTCAGATCATTAAAACAGGTCCATATATTTAAAACTAAACATCTGACCAGCCGGAAAAAGCTCTCAAGAGAACACAAACTAAACAGGCCATCTTCACCAAATAATACCGGGGGTATATACGTGGGGGTGCGTTCCTTAACTGCCGTAACTACCATAACTGGCCTAAACTAAAAGTAAAACTTAACACGCTTTGAACGTCCGACTCCCTGCTTTTATGCCTGTGTTGTACACCGGAACCAAAACGGTTCACACCCTACTTTTCAGTAACCCAGTCGCTCCCGTTCTTGGTCAAATTTTCTCCTGAGAGATCACTAATTACTTCCCACCACAGCTCAAACATTAGCATGTGTGCTACGGCTGCTCTTACGCCTGTGCTGTGTGCGTCGAACTAACCTGACTTTGCTGAAGTGTAATTGGTTCGGTGCAGTGCTACTTAATTATGATTGGCTATTCTCATGTCTGTCAAAACACTGACAAATTAATTCTATTGAAATTGTATCGAGCATGTCTGATATTTCTATTGAGGAGAAGTTATTTTGCGACATATCTCGTAATCTGAATGGATTACTACATCTTTTGTGTGGGTAGAAGAAGATTCCATGGTTTATATTAATACAGAAAAATTCGGTAAAAATGATTCACAGTATACTGTATTTGTATTTAGACCAACCCAAGGTCTTTGCCTAATCCTAACCAAAGCAATTTGTTGTCAGACCTCCAGTCTCAGGGTGCAGATCCATCCCTACCACCTCCTCCTAGTGGGGAACAAAAACAAGTAATGGTCGGTCTGACCTGCCAGGGACTGCAGATGGAAACTAGCCTTTGGCTAATTCTGGCATATTTACATTTACATGTTCATTAATATGCACTGTCCCTTTTAAATAAATAAAATGGAAAATGGAAATAATAAATTAAACTGAGATTATACAGATCATCCATGGTTGACCAAAGGTAATTTTTCACAGACAAGTACAAACACTCCTGAAAGCAAGACAACTTTGGGATCTGGAATAATTTCACTGAACCTTATATACAGGAAAATATACAACTCTTAAAGGCTGATCATTACATTACATTAACATTTACTGATTTATACAAAGTAATGAATAAGTCTGACGCAAACCATGAACAATAAATGCAACCCTAGTGTGATTTTTTTTCCCGAGCTATTATTTTCACAGCCAGAGAGTGCAAAGTTCTATCAATACCATTATTTGTGACACTAATATATCATTCTCTAAAGAACATGTCAATGGATCAGACAATTATTTGGCTGGTAAACTGTCATTTTTTCTGCCCTAATTAAAGTTGAGTTGGATGAATTAACACCCCCTTCAGGCAGCAGGAGGAATGACACACAGAGCAAAATCACGGTTCTCAAACAACACTCAGTTATAAAAAGGAAACAGACGCCATCCATCCCATTCTCCTCACTGCGCCCACTTGGTCTCCATGACAACCACACCAATTTCCTCTGCTTGTCCCTTGAACATCAAATATTAATAATCAAAGCAAATTCAGACATTTAAAGTAACTCGAACATACGAGATTATGTTTAGATGTGGACAATCTCATGTTTAAATCCACTACTGCGTTGATATTTAAACAGTTATGGCATCTTCCATCAATACTTTGCAACAAAACATAACCTTATTTAAAACAAACAGCATGATGCTTTTATTTTTTAAACAAAATGTCCTTTGCAGTGAAACTCTTGCATTGCTGGTTCTTAAAAGGATATAGCATTCTAATACTTTGTGACAAAAAGAAAAATCACTGAAACATACATAAAGTAGAATTATTATGATTCAGAAATGCAACATGATATACTTCATCAAAAACCTGCAAAATATTATATTGGATTTTATGCTGATTTCCTTCTATTCACTGCATCAAAAAATGTGTAATCATCAAGGCTCTAAAACGGACTAAAAAATCCCACTGTGGCTCCATGTAGTTAAACCTATCCCACACAATATGAAGAAACACACACATCATGAACACACTCGGCTCTTCACAGTCCAGACTGGAGGGTCGGCTGTGTCGTCATGGCGATCCATCTCACGCTGGCCAGCTGCCAAACACTTTCCCTTTCTCTCCCTCTATCTCTCCAGCCCACAATCCTGGCTAGCTTATGTTGCAAAGCATTGTGGGATGTCAGATCTCATCTATTGGACAGGGTGTATGTGTGTGTGTGTGTGTGTGTGTATGGTAACTGTAGTTCTTTTGTTCCAGTGTGCATGTGTGTGTCCATTTCCTACTGAACACACATTCTACAGTTCTACAGGTTAAACACCACCGCCTACCTGTCGCTCACACTCACATGTCTGTGTTCATCTACAGAGACACATGCATCAAATTTCAGATCCGTGTGTGTGTGTGTGTGTGTGTGTGTGTGTGCGATGTGTCCCACGTCATCACACTCATTTCCCATGTATCCCAGTGT
>JAPTYQ010000008.1:32068731-32080209 GCA_029814465.1 Ostorhinchus cyanosoma
GGTGGGGGGGGCACCGTACAGTGAAACTGAAACATAAGATGCTTTACTCTGTCCTCTCTGTCTCCTCATTTCCTTCTTTCTACCTTCAGAAACTTTTATCTGAAGGAGCAGGATGTTTGTTGCCCTCACCAGAACCAGGCCTGGATGTTCGCTCTGCTGCTAGATTCACAAGTGTCGCTAAGTAGTATATCAAACTTAAAACATCCCTGCCAATGAATTGCATCCTGTGTGGACAAATGTTTGAGCATATGGAGGGATTTCCTCCTTTGAAGACATGGAAGCTTTGCAAGTGTTGCAAGTGGCCCTGGAGTCGTCTTCTGCCTCAACACCATGTTGGCGACGTTCTGACCCAAACAAGGAAGTGTGTGTGTGATGTCGTCCCACAACGAAGGTGGAATCAATGAGCAGAATTGTTAAGCAGGCAGGCAAACGATTCCAAGGAACTGACCTACTGGGAACCGGCTCTCCAAAAGAACCGGTTCTCGATTCCTAACCCCAGCCTCTGATGAAGCTGCCCCACTGCAGACCTCCACCTACTTAGTCTCAGAACGGTTTGGGATCCCAAGAAAAAGATGGAGGAAGTTGATGCACACTTTCTTCAGGACCTTTTCAGTTTGGATCCTGTGGGCCAGACTCTGGACCTGGTACTGGAGACCTAGGGGTTGTGATCTTAAAACAGACCAGGTGGTTTAGAGAATGTATGGAGGATAAAAGAACAGGTGCATATCATGCCTCAGTTAATATATCAGTTAAGTACTATCCTACACTGCAGTTCTTTTTTTTTTTTACCTAAACCTAACGTAGTGAAATCGTTGAGCCCATGTTTGTCTTAATGCAGAGCTGATTTCAATGTAAGGCGTGTCACTGGATTTTCACACTCAGTTAACTTAACTCTGGTCAGATTGGACTCAAACAGCTGCAGCTGGACGGGGACATGGACGGGGACGTGGACGGGCCAAACCTCGTAGCAAAACAACAGTAAAAGCCCTCCAGTTATTGTCGTCCTGCATTTGTCCCTTTGATATGGCATTAATCTGGTCCGACACAAGCACACAACAGCATCTGAGTGGAAAACCATCCTCATAAGGAAGACGCTGTCGGATAACGACCTCAGCCATGTCTAAGAACTCACTGACCCCGATAGTTAGTCCTTCATCGAATGGACTTTTGAGGCTTTGGTAGGGGGCAGTGGTGAATAAACCCACTGTCTCTGGCCCCTGAAAAGAACCACCAAGAAGATGAAAACAGAGTTTCAGAGGGAAAAAGCGGTTTACATTAACAGGTTTAACATCATAAGTGTGATTATTGATTATAAAACTTCAATTATGCAAATGACGGCTTTTATTCCAGGCAGAGGAAAGTATGCAGAGAGTGCACACTGTGAAAGTGTGGTGCACTTCGAAAACATAAATCCAACCAAGGACTGGAATCTACCTGTGGATCAGCTCGATCCATTATGTAACATCTGCAAAGTCAAACAAAATGACCCCAAACACCTAATGAAAAACAGCATCATCTTCATTCATACTGAACATGATTCCAGCAGAATGTTCTGTCTTCATTTAGCTCATGGGTCAGAAACCTTTACTATTTAAAGAACCATTTCAGGACAGAAATGGAAAAACAAATCCCTGTATGTTTTACCTCAAACAGACTGTTAAAGAAGCTCTTTAGGATTAGTTTGTATGGAAAATGTTGAGAATAAGTCCAAATTTTGGTGCATTTACAGAATTACACCAAAGAAAATGGTGACAGTTGTCATTTTTGTGTTGTGCAGCAAAAATGTACTGGTATGTGAAGGCTTTCTTTGCAATGGAAATACAGATAAATACAGTCAGTGTCATAAAATAAATGTACTCCACATGTACTACTATTACTACTGCTTCTAACATCAGAATGATTTTATGAGACCGACAGAAATAGCAAAATTTGTAATAAATAAATAAATAAAATAAAAAAAACCCAAACAAAAGCCTTAGTGTTGTTCATTTCCATATGTTTTTGGACAAAGCCACATGGAACCACTAGAAAAGGGCCCAAAGCCAAACATGGCCCCAGAGCCACAGGTTACCCACCCCTGATTTAGACTGAACTTAAATTGGCCTCATATTCGTCTTCATCTCAGATGAAATGTTTGTAACGTCAGCAGCAGTGAAGACAGAATCAGAGATGGAAAAAGAAAGAAACTGACTGCGAAAGTTACGTTTCCAACCGAGAGTCTTTGTGTTCGAAGGCAGAATGTTTGATATGAAAATGAAAAACCCTGACCATCAAGAGACATTTTTCCACAAACATCCAAACGACGCCACAAACCTGTCATTGTGGGAAAGAGAGGAAGAAGCCATGAAACTGTCCTCCAACATAATTACCAGGCAGAGTATTTTTACAAAGCAGTCAACATCTGACAATTAGCTATGAGAGTTCAGACAGAGCTCACCTCTCTGAAAGCACATTTAACTCTGCAGATTCATACTAATACATATGTGATGGGTTTCACCAGTGACCTGTGCAGAAATAAAAACTATTCCCCAGACTCCTGTAAAAGTTCATTCTGTTTTTAAATGTGTAAGTCATTTTTCATTGATCAGAGATTCCACTGATCTGGGATTGGGGATCTGTTGTGATCTAATAGGATAAGTTGACAGCTAATCTGGTCACATGACATGCTGTTATGTAGACGTATCATCACGTGCTGCATTCAGTTACATAACACAGAGACACATACTGACCCACAGACACTGACCAGGGATTCACCCCGACAACTGTTCCGAGGCCTGGCTGTCTGCTGATCTACAGGCTGACTTTAAACATGGAGAATCAAATATGTTACAACCACGTCGAACCATTACCAGCTTTTCATTCAAATGAAGCTTTAACCCATAAACACCCAAACATCCAAAAGCATCGACTGATCTAAACTGTTTGAGACCACTTCATCCATCAATCCTTTCCATCCATGTCAATAATTGGTGTAAAATACAGTGTGATCGATGTAAACAAATACCAGCCACCCTCTGACACATGTTCTGGTCCTGTTCAAAACTAGATAACCTCTGGCATCTAATATTTAAAACCCTCTCAGACGTTTTACAAACACTTATAGAACCATCTGCCATTTCTACGATATTTGGAATACGGTGGGGATCATGAGTTTGGGCACCCCAGGTCAAAATTGTATTAATGCACATAAAGAAGACAAGGAAAGATGGAAAGAATTTCCAAAAGGCATCAAATTACAGATCAGACATTCTTATATTATGTAAAGAAAAGTTCGATTGTATTTCCATCATTTACACTTTCAAAATAACAGAAAACAAAATAATGGCGTCTACAAAAGTTTGGGCACCTGCAGAGTTTATAGCATGCCCCGCCCCCTTTGGAAAGTATCACAGCAGGTAAAGGCTTTTTGAGTCTTTCAGTTCTTGTTGGAGGTATCTTGGCCCATTCTTCCTCTAAAGTCTTCCAGTTCTTTCAGATTTCTGGGCTGTCTGTCACACTCTGCTCTTTTAAGGTCTATCCATAGATTTTCAGTTCTGTTGAGGTCAGCAGATTGTGAAGGCCATGGCAGAACCTTCAGTTTACGCCTCTGGATGGAATCCACCGTGGACTTGGAGGTGTTTTTAGGATCATTATCCATTCAGAGAGCCATCCTCTCTTGAACTTCAGCTTTTTTCACAGATGGCATCAGGTTCGCCTCCAAAATGTGCTGAAATTTGATTGAATCCATTTTTCCTTCTAGTGGTGAAATGTTCCCTGTGCCACTGGCTGCAATCCAAGCCCAAAGCATGATGGGTCCAGCTCCATGTTGAACAGTTGGACAGAGGTTCTGTTCATTCCATTCGGTACCTTTTCTTCTCCAAACGTACCTTTGCTCATTCCAACCAAAAAGTTCTATTTGAACCTCATTGGTCCACAGAACTTGTTTCCAAAATGCATCAGGCTTTTCTATTTGTTCATTTGCAAACTTCAAATGCTGATTTTTTTGGTGAGGATGTAGAAGAGGATTTCTTCTGATGATTCTTCCATGAAGACCATATTTGGACCAGTATCTGTTTCTACTGGAATAGTGGAGCACAACTCCAGTGTCTGCCAGATCTTTGTGGAGGATCGTTCAGTCAAACATGGGTTTTTTCTTGCTTTTTTCACAATCCTGCAGCTGTTCTGTTGATATTTTTCTTGGTCTTCCAGATCTTGCTTTAACTTCCACTGTTCCTGATGACTGACATTTCTTCATTCCATTCTGAACAGAGGACATCGGCGTCTGAAAAGGCTTTGCTATCTTCTTAGAGCCTTCTCCTGTTTTGTGAGCGTTAACTCTTTTCAGTGTCAGTGTTCTAGACCGCTGCTTAGAAGAACCCATGGTGCTGATTGTTGGGCCAAAGTCAGATGAGTCTGAACACTTCAAACCTTTGACACTGACATCACCTGGTTTTCAATCCATGACACTGTCCGGTCTCAGCTTTCCAAAGGGGGCGGGGCATACTATAAACTCTGTAGGGGGCCCAAACTTCTGCAGACGCCATTATTTTGTTTTCTGTTATTTTGAAAGTGTAAATGATGGAAATAAAATGTAACTTTTCTTGAGATATTGTAAGAATGTCTCATCTGTAATTTGATGCCTTTTGGAGATTTTTCCATCTTTCCTTGGCTTCTTTACGCAAATTAATACAACTTTCAAGATATGTGTCAGTGACCTTTTACGCCACCTGACAGTAGTGTGTTCAGAGATTCTATGTTACGTGGAAACCCTTTCTAATGCGAGAGGATCTGCTAAATGGTAGTGATATTTTTCTTTATCTTTTTTTTCTATTATTAGGGGCAGGGTTCTGTAGGAGCAAGGTGGGGGGTGGGGTATGACTAATTTGGATGTTTGAGGGCTCCGTAGTTGCCGTGGAAACTCCATCATCTTCTACAACATTGATTCACCAGTAAAACCCATGGAGTTGGATCAATGACAGTGGATGGAAACACTGGGTTACTGTTCAGTTAATAATAGATTTGACTGAAAAAGTCACTTTTCCTGCAGTTTTCTGTTTTTGATATAATAAACCTCAATTTTAATCTGAGGTTTTATGAACATTTCCATGGTCAGTAAAGTAAATACAGGAAAATATCTGATTTATCCTGATAAAATGCAAAATACAGAAGATAATACTCAAATAAATGGTAATAAATCACTTAAGAAAAGTTAGATATAGAGAAAATTTCATTTGGGAACTGATACAAAAGTAGTGCTGGGTCTTTATGGATTAAAAATGACAAAAATACAAAAAATACTTGAATTAAGCAAAAAAAAATCTGCCAAAGGAACAAGTGAAAATTATCTTTCAATATATTTTCAAGATCTATTGTCTAAAAATAAGTTCTTTCATCTCCCTGAGAAGTTACTCTTTAAGTATTTATGTCTTTTTCTATTTTAAGTGTGATGAGATATTTGGATTTGAAATGAGAAAAATACACTTGGTCAGATTTGGATATTTTCAGTCAGGCTGAGCTTTGGTGATGTTTTCCAAATGTGAGTCGATGTGTGGGATGAACACTGACTATAGAAGGACAAGAATGTGGGCAAAGACTAAACCAGCCAGTTGGGGTCGATCCAGCCTCTGGACAAACAGGAGTATGATGGGAAAATACAAACATTCCTCGGTCTATATTTAACCCTGCCGCCTCCCCTACCCTGAGAATGTGATGGTTTGACTGTAATGTGTCGTATGTGTGTGTGTGTGTGTTGATTAAAGTAGATTTCAGAGGATCAGGGTCACGTCAACGAAGCTTCAGCTGAAAGGGTGAGCGAGACGTGGATGGCAGAGGGGGGAGAGTTAGCGCCAGGCAGATGACCTGTCCTACTTTGGGGGTTTTTGGCAGAAAACGTCTCCATCTACAGTTGGACTCCAGTCTGCTGTGTTTCAGGCCCCACTTCTCTACTGTCTACACATCCACAGCACAATGTTCAGGAACCAGCAGGAGGTCTGTCCGTTTATAATCTGCAGTAAACAACAGTGATTCACAACAAACAGCTGTATTCATCTATACTTATCAGGTCACAACCCTTTAAGAATAATCCCTGTGGGTGATGGTTTTTTATATCCTTTTTTTTTTTTTTTTATCAGTAACTGTAAAAACATGTCTGACAGGTCCATACATCAGGTCTTTTTCCCTCAGTTACATATCTATTTAATAAACATCATCACTGACTCTATTTAGAAAAAACTGATAGTTACAAGTAAACATCTACAAACACATTAGTTCCTGTTTTTCACATATCTTTAGCCTTTTTGGTGTTAATCTCAGAGCCATATTTGTCCATGAGCCTATCCATAAAACCTCTGAACACCCATCAGACCATGTTTAAACTGATGTGGTTTGGGTCGTATTTTACACTGACCCACATCCTAAACCTGCACATGCGGGAGGGTAAGACTGCTGTCATTAAGTCATGTATGTTTCAATCTTATCAACATATTTTAATTCCGCTGTGACCTCTTATCCACAGTGACAGAGCTGTTGAACTGAACAACAACAAATACTAACCCATCACTTCTGACAGATGGGTTTTATTCCTGCTGTGTTTGGTACTGAAGCTGAAGCTGAAACTGACACTGAAACTGAAGCTGAAGCTGCAACTGAAACTGAAACTGAAGCTGAAGCTGAAACTGAAACTGAAGCTGAAGCTGCAACTGAAACTGAAGCTGCAACTGAAACTGAAACTGAAACTGAACCCATCACATGTGAAGTGGGACTGATGTTTGGTCATGGCTATTAATATCATATTTCTTTCCTGGTGCTCATCTTTTTGTATCTGACAGCCCAGAATTTTAGATTTTAAGACAAGTCTTTAGACACACACATTGACACTGGTTAGTTTAACACTTCAGAGAGTCAGAGCCTCAAGAACCAGGTCAGTCTGTGAAAGGTGCAGTTCTTACAACAACAACAAAAACAATGGAGTTCTGTTTGAGCTGAGCCAAGGTAGAACTCACACAGCTGTGGTCTGAAGGTTAACAAACCCAAACATAACCCTATGTTAAGTATGTTATGTTACTCTGCGTTACTTTACTCTAGGCTACACTGCATTATGATACATTACACTATGCCACACCATGTTACGTCATGTTATGCTAGACTGTGCTCAGCTACGTTAAATTGCATTATGCTATGCTACATTATTTTTTATTCTGTGCTACATTATACTATGCTACGTTATGCTTTGCAATGTTCCGTTATGTTACGCTATGCCATGTTATGCTACATTACACTATGTTACCTTACGCTATTTTATGTTACACTATATTATCTTACACTATGTTATATTACGTTACGTTACATTACGCTATGTTACACTCCGCTACATTACGTTACGCTATGTTACGTTACATTATGCTGCGTTACGTTATGCTGCGTTACGTTATGCTACGTCACATTATGCTACATTACGTTACGCTATGTTACGTTATGCTTTGTTACATTATGCTATGTTATGTTATGCTTTGTTACATTATGCTATGTTATGTTATGCTACGCTACACTATACTATTACACTACCTTATGTTGCATTACGCTACGTTACATTATGTTATGCTATGTTACGTTATGCTTCATTACGTTACACTCCGTTACATTATTGTATGCTACGTTACATTACGGTACCTTATGTTACATTATGCTATGTTACATTATGCTACATTATGTTATGCTACATTACGTTACATTATGCTATGTTACATTATGCTACGTTACATTATGCTATGTTACGTTATGTTCCACTATGTTACTCTACGTTACTCTACAATAATACGTTACATTACCTATTTTTTGTGTTTATAGACATAGGCGTGGCTTCATTTGGAGACAGGAAGTCGAGTCATTCTGGTGTCTCACCTGGACAAGTTCACATCATATTTTCACATCTGATGTAACTCATAGGGGGAGTCACTAGGCTGTATGCTGGTTAGGTACTTTAAGCAGCTGACTGAGCTCTGGCAGCGTAACATCCTCAGCTCTAACTTCTTAAACTCTGCGATGGGACATGTTTGGTTCCAGAGTAGAAGATGGGTTAGTTAATTCAGTTTGGATATATTCACTGTGAGTTCATGCCTAGAGAACAGAAAAAGTCAACTGAACTAAGCAACAAGTGAGAGGAAGGAAATAAAAAGGCTACACAAAAATATGCAAGTGTATGTGGACGACATGTACAGAATCATACACATGGATTAGAAAAGTAGAAGAGCAGAGGAAGAGGAAACAATCTAACAAAACGCTGTGGGTGCTGTTTTAACAGCGCTACAACAGCACATATGTGGGTGACGGGTTCAGTTAGTGCAGTTCAAATGGCATCAAGGTACAGGCTAGAGTATGTTCAAGTGGGAAAGGATTTAGAATCAAACCTCAATGTCAGTTTGCACCAAACCCTCTCTCTGAAACAGGAACTTAGGGTTAACATGTGTTTTGACATTAGTTTAGGTTCTGGTTCAGGGACATACTGGTGTAATCGAACACAAACTCAACTCAACAGCTGTCATTCATTAGTCTTCATTCATTTTTTAAATCCATGTGCCATGCTGACTGCTGTTTCATGGAAGAGTTTGCAGCTGTTAGGAGCTATCCATAGATTCAAAATGTAACCTATGTCCACATTACAACTGTTTTGACTAATACAGCCCTTGAAATATTAGTAAAACATAAATCACACCCTAAATGACAAATTACATTCAGGTAGATGATGAATAGAACTCCAAAACCTACTCCAGCTGCAGCTTCACTTCCATCCATTTTCAACAGCATCACTCTCTTCCTTTCCTCTCTAACCTCCATCCATTACCTCCCCTCTCCTCTCCTCCCCTCCCCCTTTTTGTTTTTTACTCGGCCTAAAGGAACAGCTGCTTCCTGTTTCCCAGGCCCTGCAGGAAGTGAGGTCGTGGTGAAAGTGGAGTTGAGAGGAAGGCCACGAGAGCGAGGGTGTTAACACGGAAAAGAATAGATGGAAATGGACGTGTTGTGTGTCAAAGTGAGTCTTACAGTATCAATATGAGCTTAATAAGGCAAAATGTTTTATTTAGATTAATAATCATGTCATTAGATGAGTAACATTGTTGGAGATTTGAGATTAACTCCACCCACTGCATTATTCTGCAAATGCTACACTGTAAAAATGACTGTACAATGAACAGCAAAAAGTTACAAAATTACAACATAGAAAAACTGTAAGTGAAAATACAATGCAAAGTTGTTTATTTGAGAAGATTTTTCTGTTAACGATTAAATCAAATGTAACTGTAGCTTTTACAGGAAGAGTATGTTAACATAACCAGATTCATATGTAGAAATTATGTATTTCTATTGGTTTGAGAAAATAAAACTGTAAATTGAAAAACAATGTGGTGCCGTTTAAATGTCAAAACCACAATGTTAAAATAACAGACTTTAAAAAAAAAAAAAAAAAGTAACAAAGAAGCAAACATTTAACAATTTAAGATTTTAGGTATATAAAGTAATGGGTGGCTGTGGTTCAGGTGATAGAGCAGGACGTCCAATGACCAAAGGGTTGGCAGTTTGACTCCCAGCTCTGACTGTTCACATGCCGAAGTGTCCTTGAAAAACTCTGAAGTCACTGAACCCTAATTTCCTCCCAGTGTCGGTCTGGTGGCTTCATAAAATGCTGTGGGCACCATGCAGGTCTATGAAAGGTGCAGTCCATTCCGTGTTAAATCTACGTGTTTAAAATGTGAAATCCACATGTTTAAAATGTTAACTCTACATGTTACTGTTTATGTTTTTGTTACTGTTACTGAACTGCAGCTGCAAGTTTTTTTTTTTCTGTAAAAAACAGCATTTTTTTTTACAGTGTACAAATGAGAAACAGGGTGAGATGGAGGTGGTAGATGTGTGGATGTGAGGCAGGAGGAGTTCAGGGACATCTGTGCCACAGATTTACAAGACACTTCTGCACAACCGAATGTGGCTCTGAAAGGCTTAGTTTGAGTTTTTACCTAAAAGTCAGTGTCCATTTAATCATAATAATAATACATCACACTTATATAGCGCTTTTTTGGACACTCAAAGACGCTTCACAAACAAACAAAACAGTGTGAGCTATATTTAGAATATTTTTGCTGCTTTTTCATGCCATCACAGACTCCATTTTATTTGGGTTAAAGGTGCAGGAGCAGCTTTTTTTTTTTTAATCAGGAAATGTAATCAGATATTAAATATAATATATTCAGAATTATGTTTCGCTCAAGATGATGTTGTGTTTTATTACCTTCAAATAACTTTGTCTAAAAGTATAAATTACAAGTGTTGCGTTATTACAGACTTGGTCTCTCTGTTTTTCGGTTTCCGGGTGGTTGATGCACTGCTGAGGTGCGTTTATTATCGAAACAAAGACGCCCAGAACAAATGAAACAAGTCTAGCTCTAATAAGGACTTTCAGGTGGATTTATGGCCTTTGTGTCATAATTAGTTTTATTACATTGTATTATATCTTTTACTTTGTCTTTAATGCATCTCAAGGTACTTTTAGTCTTTCTATGTTTTCTTTTTCTAGCATAGGGATGGGAGAGCAGGATGTGCAGTCAGTGGGAATCTACAGCCTCACCACTAGCTGTCACTAAATTTCACACAGGGAATATTGAAGAAAACCGTTGACCACGCTTCAATTATTGCAAATTACAATCAATACTAGTCCTGTGTCAGTTTGGCTTTAGTAAATGTGATCTGACACCGCTGATGGTCAACCAAGTGGAAGAGGCCGTTACAGTTCAAGTTTTCTGTAACAGTTTATATAAACTACAATCTTTGACTTAAAATCAGTCATGTTAATGTGGGTGGAAGGAGCTGTGGTGTTAAAGCTCCACCCGTCTGCTTCTACACAGAGTCAAAAACAAACACCACCGTGTGTGTGCGTGTGTGCGTGTGTGTGTGTGTGTGTGTGTGTGTGTGTTAGGTGAGGAGCAGATCCCCGAAGGCAGTGATGTCATCTGAATGACACCACACCCTGGTGACATCATCCCTGTGGACAGACTGAGATCCAAACAAAGAGCAGCCGACACCAACTCCAGCTCCATCACTGATGACTGTTAGTCCAAGAGGAGGAGCCAGAGGAGGCGGAGACAAGAGGAGGAGCGAGAGGAGGGTCAAGAGGAGGCGGAAACAAGAGGAGGACCAAGAGGAAGACCGAAAGGAGGACTGAGAGGAGGTGGAGACAAGAAGAGGACCGAAAGGAAGACCGAGAGGAAGACTGAGAGGAGGCAGAGACAAGAGGAGGACCAAGAGGAAGACCGAGTGGAGGCGGAGACAAGAGGAGGACTGAGAGGAAGACCGAGAGGAGGCGGAGACAAGAGGAGGACCGAGAGGAAGACAGAGAGGAAGACAGAGAGGAAGACTGAGAGGAGGCGGAGATAAGAGGAGGACCAAGAGGAAGACCGAGAGGATGATTGAGAGGAGGCAGAGACAAGAGGAGGACCGAGAGGAAGACCGAGT
>JAPTYQ010000008.1:32278684-32291508 GCA_029814465.1 Ostorhinchus cyanosoma
GAAAGAAAGAAAGAAAGAAAGAAAGAAAGAAAGAAAGAAAGAAAGAAAGAAAGAAAGAAAGAAAGAAAGAAAGGGGACCAAAGGCACAAACCTGGTGCAGTGGTCTTAGTCTGCTACTAAAGGATGATAGAAGTCTGGGTTATTGTCGGTGAGGACGTTCACTGATCCAGCCCCAGAACAGAACCCTCTAAACCTCCTAATGAAAAAGGTTGTGCAGGCAGCAGGTGGATGTGACAGGAGTCTGCTGGGGTGCCGATAAGGGGGGGTAAACATGACAAATTCACGGGGCCCAGTATTTGTGGGGGTCCGTGGAGCAGTGGAGGGGGCCCAGTGGATACAGGACAGAATGGGTGAAAATTTGGTCTACGATCAGCGGTATAAGAGAGGCATCGAAGTCGGGAGGTGAACGGTGAAATTATGTAAACTTTCAGTTTCGTTTTCATGCCATCATAAGTGACATTGTGTATGGACCGCACCCCCACCTACATTAACCCCTCCTCCAACATGCTATAAGGAATTTATACATCATACTGTACATGTTTGTGTCCCTGCTCAGCCAATGAACCGCCTCAACCCTAACCCCCAAATTAACCCATAAAGACCCAAACATCCATCAATGCCCCAAATCATCTATTGATCTAAACTCTTAAATACCTGTTGAAACAAGCAAACCTGCTCTAAAAAGTAATTGAAACTAACTGAATTAGAGAAAGAAAAAAAAGTCAAAACTTAAAAACTAAACTATAATGAAAAATCCCAAACTATTATAACCATGATCCAAACTGTGGTCCTGAATACGAAGAGCAGGGCTTCAAAGTCCTTTTAGTTCAGGGGCCACATTCAGCCCAATATGATCTCAAACGGGCCGGATCAGTAAAATAATACAAGATAAAAATGGAAAATTATATTAGGAAAATGTTTACAACTACAAAGTTTCCTTAAAAATCTGTATAACATGAACAACCTGAAAAGTCTTAAGAAAAATAAGTACAATTTTAACAATATTATGCCTCAGTTTAACAGGCAGAATATTGGTAAAATTGCACTTATTTCTCTTAAAGCATTTCATGCTCATATTTGCTCTGGTTGTTCACATTTTTTTGGAAAAGTATTGTTTTTAATGCAAACATTGCCATGTAATTTTACTTTTTTCACTTAAACAAAGAGAAAATGGGCAATTTTCATTCTTTATAAGCTATTATGTCATTTTACTGGTCTGGTCCACTTGAGATCATATTGGTCTGAATGTGGAAGCTGAATTAAAATGGTAGGGTAGGGTAGGGTAGGGTAGGGTAGGGTAGGGTAGAATCCAGACTGCACAGTTTAACTAAAAAACTAAATAATCTGCATTTCAAACTTAAAAGAGGTTAGTAAAAACTCATGTCACAACTTCAATTTGCACATTAAGCAACAATAACACTGCAGTATCTGACGTGGTGAAAGGGATTTGTTCTGTAGAACTGATGAGGTTCTTGCTCAGATAGATGTCATAGGTGACCTAACAGCGCTGCGCGATGCAACAGGTCGCTGTGACAGAAACTAACTGAGGAGCTGAACGGATGTGGGCTGATCTCAGAGCTGATAGTGTTTGGCTGTGAGGTCTTGATCCCTGCTGTTTTCACCAGAACATGGTGACCTACTCAGAAACAGGATTACTGGGGCTGTTTGGGTTTGACTCCATGTATGAGACACACAATCTAACCAGCTTACAGTGTAATGGGATTATAAAGTGAGGAGGATTCTCCAAATAAACTACCAAAAACAAAAGGTCTGGAAAACAGAAAATCGAAACATGAAAGACATGAGCACACCAGGTTTTAAGTCTCAAACAACCACCTACCCGTCTGTCTGAAGCCACCAGTCTGAATTCCTGCAGCAGTTTCCCAAAAATGGATCTGTGTGTTTTCCTGAATGGATGAATGGTTCCCTGCAATGAAAATATATCTGTATGAATGATTAACAGTACAAGAGGAAGCAACACACAATATGGTCAAAAGTAAAAGAATTCAAAAATATCATGTCCTTTCCAAAAAGAGGAGGCAAATATTGTCCTATACCGCCCCCAAGTGGTGCATTGGTGTAACACAATGGAAGTAAAGTGACTGTGGTGGAGTTTGGAAAGACTGACACAGACTGCATCTGGTCCTTCTGGAAGCAAAACTCCCATCAACAAAGCAACAACAGAACAACATCTGGGCGAAGTCAAGGGAAGGTTAACATCTGGTCAAAAAACTTAATAACAATAATCTACACCAAACTTATATTTTTGGGTAGATTATTACTTCTATTTTCGGGAAAATGTATTTTGACATGAACAACAATTTGTGAAGAAAAATAAGTGAGGAGTTTTATGAGTGTGAATGTATGTAAAGTGACAAAGTTTTGTGCCGCCGGTCTGGGTTCATTTTATAAACTCTATAAATACCCTACATTTCTTCCAAATTAAATTGATATTTGACTATTATATTATTTATGTCATATTCTAGTCACACTGTATTTAAAATGAGTAAGTGCATATATCTATGCAAAATACATTTGAATATAATGTTAATATTATTTGTGTTGTAAATATTATAAAATAAATACATAAATTCTATGATATTGCTAATTGAAATAAACGTTTAATTTGATATTTACTTTTTTGTCCATATGTTCATTTTTCCAAACTCTTGCTATTTAGGTCTGATCAAATAGTTTTTTTCCTCAGCCAATTATTAGGTTGTAAAATAGAGGGTTTAAGGTAAACACTGAATACATATGAGGATGAAAATGTCAGACTAACTTCACTTTGGAGAACTTTGTTATTCTTGCAAAAATCAGACTTTAATATTTTTTGTCCAGCTGCAAAACAGTAGTTTTGATATTTTTCATTTAAAAATATTTTAAACAAAATTTTGCCCTCTGAGGATGTTTAAGATGGCATTTAGACCTTTACAATTATCTGGAATATTTGTCTGGTTCTAAAGTTCTGAATCAAAAAGGAGTGGGCTGTCCATCCATGTGGCCCTGGACCTCATCCATCTGTTCTTTGAGCAGGTTTAGGCCCAGTTGTTACACGGGGTGCTTGTACTTTATCCACTGAAAAATTCCAGAATTTTTTTAAAACTGCTAAATTTTTTCACCTAAACCTTGACTTTATGTACTTTTATACTTGTATGCCAATGTTTTGGGGTTGAGATTGTACCTGTTGTGTGTAGTCGAAAAGTTCATTTTAATATATGTATGAATGAACGCATATTATGTTTTACTGACAGAAACATATTCAAATTATATCAAAATCACATGGATATCACACAAACAAGTTTTACTAGAATTCCAGTACTGACCAGTTAATGAAATCATATGACATTTTTATAAGCTTTTCTCATGCATGTCTTATCTTATAAGATTATGTGCATTTGAGCATACTCTAAAATTCGACTATGAGAGAAACGTTTTCCTCACTTTATTAAGACTTTCATATAAAATTCCAGACTTTTCCAGGTCTGGAAAACAGCACGTCAAAGTTCCATACTTTTTAAGACTTTCAAGACCTGTGCAAGCACCCTGTAACAAAACAAAACATCTGCCAAAATTTCCTGGTCATTAATATTGCCATACTCAGAAGGTCAGACAGATTTTCAAATACCAGAGAAAAATACAACTAAAAGCAAAGTAAAACTGCAAAGAAAAACAGCCTGTTCAGAAATAAGCCTGTCTCAGGTCATGACAGTGGTTTAAAGTCGCTGCTTGATCACACACTATACAACTAAAACCCTGGTCATTGAACACATCAGCAGCTATTCATCAGCTGCTACTTCACAGAAGTTGAACATTTATCTGTTGACTTTGTAAACTTGATGTGTTTTCTCATCATTTCAGTATCTTTTCATATAGTGAATAAACCTAAATAGGTCAAAACAAATGAGAAAATCCTGTTGATTCACTGGTCAGGTCTATACCTATAGGTACATGTCAGTACACATACAGGGTTTCCCCTATATACATATATATCCTCATATACATTCTGCAGCGGCACAGCACCGCTGCTGAACTCTCAGTGCCACTGCAAAAAAAAACAACAAAAAAAACACTGACTTTGAAGTAACGTGATGTGCTACATTTTATTGTAAGTTAGCCACTGGTTAACCAACTTGGCTATTGCTTTAGGCATAACCGACCTCCTCCCTCCCTACACTCTGCTTACGCTACTGAAGCAAGTGATCTGGAATCCGTATAGAATGGAAGCAGATGCATACTGTAGTCGCGTTTTCAGACCAACAGAACCG
Organism: Ostorhinchus cyanosoma; assembly: GCA_029814465.1. NCBI lineage: Eukaryota > Metazoa > Chordata > Actinopteri > Kurtiformes > Apogonidae > Ostorhinchus > Ostorhinchus cyanosoma. The sequence continues at coordinate 32,282,953 of JAPTYQ010000008.1, forward strand.
TGCAACTTCTGGTTCCTGCAGCTAATCTCAAACGGGCCGACGTGTTCACACCAAAAGTCAGAGCGTTCAGGAACCAAAAATGTGGCCAAAAAACTGAGTTGTAATGTTCTGTGTTACGTTAAATAAAAACCATCTTTTGACAGTTCTGTCATCTTTATTACTGCTCGTACATTGACTTGCAGACAGTTTTTCCCCAACAATCTATCCCATCATGCATCAGTCTTAATACATCTACAGCAAGTGTCAAGGGACAAAATAGTAGCAATGAATGCAGGCTGCTCAGTCAAACACTTCGGTTCCCAGTGTAACTGGTGCAGGAACTGGCTCTGACACTGGGCTGGCTGGTCTGAAAACAGCTAAAGAACTTCTATATGTCAACTGTTTTTTCTGATGAAAACTAAATTTCATGGGACTTAAATGAGGTAACTAGTTCAAGTTAACTTGAATCTGGTGACTGGTAAGTTGCAATTTGTCAATTTCTTTCTGCAAAACTCACCAAAGTCACAATTTCAAGGGTTATTGTGCAAAATGTTCCTCTGGGGGATGCCCCTGGTCCCCCCTACATTACCGACACAGTACCACTCCTACAAAATTTCTAGGGGAAGATCTAACTTTGTCATCCACACTGAATGCCATAATAATGCCATAATAATTTAACTATGAAATTAAAACAAACAAAATAAAGTGGTATTTAAGAATGGCATACAGAAGAGAATGAGCATAAAAATATTAAAGAAAATATACTATTACTAAGAGAAATATATACATTTAATATAAATGTGCAATATCTGAGTAACTGTAGGTACATATAGATACACGCAGGTATAAATAGGAGGGAAGTCTGCTCTTCTGACATGTTGCTGTATGTGTTCAATAAATAATACTCAGTATATCAGAGTCCTGTGTCCTTTATTTATGAGTGGGTCTTCAAATAAATGTGGGCCCTATTGTACTTCCAAGAGTAAACAGAAACAAATCTCCATTTCCATGTTTTCTTACAGAACTTTTGGAGCCTCGTGCACCTGCTACAGTTCCAAATGGTACTAGTGCAGCCTGTGTTGTGTCACTGTGGTGTTTGAATACATACAATCAGATACAAACTACTGAACCAACCAAGGCAGTGGATTTACGCAGCAGAATCACTGTCCTCGAGTGAATCTGATGCTTCACAACAGAAGGATTAAATGGATTCTGTGTTTCTGCAGAGTCTGATAAAGAACAGTAACATTTAAGGGATGGAAACCAAACCCTAGAACTAAACGGGCCCCGGGGCCAAATAAGTAAAGACCAGAAAATCAACAAACTCAGATGTTATCGGATTTACAGAGTATCAATACGATTTTATCAATACTTCTACTCACACCGATAGTTACAGACAGTATTTTAACTTATACGTTCTTTTCCAACAGAATTTTTTCCAATTTGGGACATTAATGATATATGTTATGATATTTTTATAAGGAAAGTCCAACAGTATTCTTTTGAAATAATCACTATTGCAGATTCTGATTTTGTTATGATTAGGGCTACAACTATCGGGTATTTTAGTATTTGAGTATTCTACTGAAAATTCCTTAGATTAAGATCCTTAGAATTGGGAAATGAACCATGCAAATCATGGGTGTACAGCTTGCTGCCTAAATCTATGTCACAACCATAATACACAGCCACACATTCGCCATAATTAACATAAACCTAGCCCCTAGCAGGGCTAACGTTATGTTAGTAAGGTACAATGATGTTAACCTCATTGATTTGCGCTACCTTAATTTCATTTGATCTCGGGTCCTCCGCTCCATTCTGGGTGTCTTCAGAGAAGATACTACAACAGCACATCTGTGATGTTGTGGTTTGGTTTGTTACAGTGGATACCTGTACCAGTGTTCACCTTGCTGTTCAGTCTGAAATGCTTCCACACTTTTGACATTTTCTGTCTCTTCTTACTGTGTTTTCTTTTTGTCTCTCGTCGTTGTTTTCACCCGTCTCATCCAGCCTGAACTGAATCCTATAGTCCAATGAATCCATCATTAAGGAATATGATACACTGTTTGTCATTAAGTATATAAAAAAAACATTAAGCTTTTATTCTTATAGACACTATTGAAAGAGAAATTCAGGTTCTCATAAAAATCGCCGCTTATCAATTGACCGTTAATCGACCGATGAGGTCAACCAACTAATGATTAATAAACTAATCAATAATCTGCATCCCTAATAGGAGCATTACTTGATATGGCCAAGAGTTTTATTTGTGCTCCCAACTTTTTATTAGTGCGCCAAGATTTTTGCCGGTGCGCCCAACTTTTTTGGGTTGGAAGCCCTGGTACTCTTAAGCCAAAAAGTTAATCTTGGGCCCTGATTTTGGTTCATGTGTCTGTTTTACAATGTTTATTGGCCTTTTTAAGTTTATTTTTTATTTTTATTAATGTGACACCACAGTCAATAATGCCTCACCTGTTTGTCGCTGTCAAACTGTTGTTCATTCTGTACTAATAAAACCTTTGCTCTTTCAAACTAAAAGCACTTCTTACACATCTTGAAACTCATAATATCAATATCTTTCCTTTAAAGTGCAGGTGCAGCAATACTACCCTTAATCAGTACTAACCACCTAAGGGATCCCATCAAGAGGTTTCTGAAAATCATCTTGCTACCCCCCGCTCTGTGACAGACAAGTGTTGCGCTGCTGTAAAACTTCATTATTTCCTTTCTCCAGTACCCTTAGAAACCTAATAACGTCCAATGAATCAATACATCAGTCCATTATTATTATTCAGTCAGAGAGAAAAATTTGCCAAACAACTTCTATGTTGCTGTAACTCACAGGAAACCTGCTCTCCATTAATCATTTGGACTCAGGGCCTGTTTAGTCCCAGGGTCTCTATGCAAAAACCAAAGCTACAAACAGAATGAAACGGGGGTCTAAATACTCTGGGTCATGTGCATGTACACAGTAAGTTTAGGATTTATATATTCTATAAAGATGCCTGCCATATCTTCATGAAGATTGTCTGCTTAATGTTTTACTTCCTCTGCACAGATAAAGCCTGGCTTTTCGTTTTCTTAATAGGGATGTCCCGATCCGATCTAAAGATTGTATTGGCTGCTGATGTTACATTTAGTGTCAAGATCGGGCACGGGTGGGGTGGGGGTGGGGAGGTAAACAACCGTTCTGCCTCCTTAAATTACAATTTACGAAGATAGGCAAAAGCTGCACAACAGCAGGAGGCTTAGAAGAATTAGTAAAGTGTCTATAAGTTTCACTTTCACTTCATGGTCTGCTCGTATTCATTATGAGGTACATACGGTAGTGATATGCGAGTTGGGTTTTTTGAACCCGAGGGGCTTTTGTGGAATTATTTGACCCGATCCGTGAGTAACCCACTGATTTGTGCATCACTAACGTATGGCACAGAACACTCCCAAATAATCCCTGGACAGACATGTCCATAGACTTGCTACAGTAGTGGTGGCAAACATACAGCCCACAGGCAAAAACTGGCAAAAATGGCAAAGTGCAAAATTTATACTAAAGTCTTTAAGAGTCAAAGGTGTCATACTTGTTTTAGTTCAGGTTCCACATTCAGCCCAATTGTGTCAATTGTCTCAAGAAAAATAATAATACAATCACCTAGAAATAATAATCCAAATTTAAATAAAAATTTCATTGTAAAAAGTCAGTATCAGATCAGTATCAGCAAAAAACGAATCCTAAAAAAAAGACTTGGATCAGAAGCAAAAAAATCCAGATCGGGACATCACTATTTCTTACCTGCTAACATTAACATTGCATGCAAGGTATCAGTTGGCAAAAGAGATTAAATCAAGTGTTTTTTACCAAGACCAGTGTGTCCACAATCCTGTGACGTACTCATGTCATGTTCCTGTTTAAGTGTTTGCCTGATTTATCTTTTTATTCTGCTGTATCATGTTTTTATTCTGCTTTATGTAAAGTGTCTTTGAGTGCAATTGAAAAGCACTATAGAAAAAAAAATTATTATTATTATTATTATTATTATTATTATTATTATGTCAGACACTATTCTAAAACTTCAGCCTGCAACAAAACATGCAGGATTAAATATGACAACACCGGCTCTGATCTGGGTTTTAATATTTAACAAACATTTCCAACCTACACAACTTTCCTTCATGTTCTGTGGAGAGACTGAATAAACAAATTCACTTTTCCCCGTCGTAACAACTGTTGCTGTGTGTGTTCTGTTTCCATCAGAATGTAAGTGTGACACTGAGTGAGAATTAGAGCCATCAATACTGAAACAAGTCCAAAACCAGTACTCACCAACACATATGTATCATGCTCATGCTTCTTCCTGTGCATTGGAACATCTGTGGAACAACACAGTCACTGTTAAAATGATTTTATATTTTGGGCATTTTACTGAAGATTTTTATATCATCTCGCATTAGATCAGCAACATTTTATCAGTGATATAAAAATTATTTGCCCCCTCAAAGGTTTCTTCTGTTTTTGCTTGTTTGTCACACTTATGCTTATGTATCACGCTAGCAGTTCCATCAGGTAACTGACATTATAGCTTATTGTTAAGTAGCTGTGTTTTATTTAAACAAACAAAAAAAAAGATTAAACTCCAAAGGTATGATTTTAGAAAGCTGTCATACTGACGCTTCACTAAAAGCCTGACACAGCAGACATCAATGCTTTCTAAATAACACAGGAAAATTTGTAAGATGGATGAACACCAGACCACCTCAAATACAATGGATGAGACTGGAATGAGTCAGTGAAAAAATGATGCTGTCAGCAGTATTAAAACTATAAGATACTTCCATAATAGTTTCATTTTTGAGCCGAGGTCCTTGTACCCTGCCTCCTTCATCATATTAGTATGTATTCAATAAACACAATAGATTCCCATAGGCAAGGCTTAGGGGCACAGTCCAACCCATTTTGGGCAGCACATATCATATCCATGCAATAAAGACAGTATGGTAACTAACTTTTCCAATAGGTAATGGTTACTGATGGTCCTTGGTAAACTTAAACAGGTTTTGTGTTAAGTTTTAATTAATAGACATACAACAATAATAATAATAATAATAATAATAATAATAATAATAATAATAATAAAGTGTGTCTGCGTGTGTTGATTTTTTTATTTTTTTTTTTATGAAATGCCAACTTTTCCTGCATCCCCTCCAGATTCAACAACCCCTTGGCCATAAAAGGAATAAACTGCAGCTGACCAGATAAAAACAGAAAATATGTTCTGTTCATACATTTGCAATCAAATAAAAGTCAAAGTATATTTAATATCAATTCTGTTGCCATCGTTTTGTCTCAAGTGTTGTATGATGATCTGTTTGTTTTTAGTGCAAAGAACAGGATGTTGGCATCTATGTATTCTTACAAAGTACAATTTCTTTAGTATGCACTCACAAAGATGTAAATGTACTCCAGTATTTTAACGTGTTAAAGTTTATTTACAGTAGCTGACTCTGGTCACTGCAGGTTGGATTAACCGAACACACAGATGAACTGTGACACATAATGAATGAATGCTGCATACAACTATTTAACACAATCCGTTTGAGATACCGGAAATTAGTTGTAATGGCAACATGGTGAGAAGACGGTTCAATACTTAGAAAATCTGAGCTGGTGTTAACGCTAAAACTGTGAAACTAATGTTAGCAAACACCTCCTATTACAGTACGTGGTGTTAGCTGTTAGCCTGCTAGCATAACAAACCTGAATCCTTGATGTTAATGACATCCACGGACACCATGTCAGGCTTATCCAGCGGCCCGACTTTCCTCTCAGTCACCCCGGATGGCACCACGTCCGGCTTGGGGCCAAACTTTCTGGGGTAAAAGTCTCCGACATTGTGGTAACTTAAACCCGAAGACGTGGACATCATTCCGTCCATCGCCATTTTGAACTTCCTGTATCCACAAGCCTTTTCCTATTGGCTACGAAGCGCATGCGCGGGCCCACAGATCTGTATAATCATCAAGCTTGACGTAGTAGGAGGTGAGACCGATCATTTTGTATACAGATCGAATTTTTCGATTCCGCTTGTGACGCACTCGAATATCAGAATAAAAGGTTGCACATGAGAGAAACAACTTTAAAATAAAATATTTAGAATTAAATATTTAGAGACAAATTTTACAAAATATGAACGTAAAAGGCCTGATGTTGCCATTCTGCCCAAGTATGATTTTGAACCCAGATGGTTATCTGTGTTTTTCACGGTTTGTGCAGTTCTTATGTAATAATATGTAATGAGATGAAAATGATGTGAAAGTCCTATTGAGACTTATTTGTCTATTATTTTATTATTTACTGCTTATTTTAATTCTTTTTGGTTTTTTCAAAAAGTTGTGAAATCCAACATGACAGTCATAGCTGCTGACCAAAAGAAAAATGTTCTCAATAGATTACTGTAAAATTGTTGTCCTTCAGAAGTTGCTTTAGTTTGGTTTTAATAATAAGCTTTCAAACTCTGAGTTATTATGTTTAGTCATATTTATCCATGTATTTATTAATTTAAATGCTTTATATGTTGTCATTCTTATTACTTAGTTTTAAGATTTTATTATTCTAGATCATGCAAATTAATTTTCTTGGTAAAATGAAGGCAAATTGGAAAAAAAAAAACCCAAAATAAAACAGTAAAGCAATGAAAAGCAGAGGCCTTCATCTCAGGGGAAAAGGAGGAGCTGAGGAGAGTCCAGAAGGAGCTGAAGTACAGAGGTGGAAAGTAACAAAGTATAAGTACTTACTGTACTTAAGTAGATTTTTTAGGTATCTGTACTTTACAGGAGTATTTATTTTTATGACAACTTTTTACTTTTACTCCCCACATTTTTGCATAAATATCTATGACTCCTTACATTCTGAGAACAGGCGCATTACTTTTTCAAACTAAACAGACCTGACAGTGCATAAAATACATGGGTTCAGAGAGGGAAAATCAGTGTGGAGGACAGAAGGAGCACCGACTGTGACCATCGTCAGAACCAGAGTCCTGAATGGGCTCAGAACCAGTGTCCTGTACGGGCTCAGAACCAGAGTCCTGTACGGAGTCAGAACCAGAGTCCTGTACGGGGTCAGAACCAGAGTCCTGTACGGAGTCAGAACCAGAGTCCTGTACGGGGTCAGAACCAGTGTCCTGTACGGAGTCAGAACCAGAGTCCTGTACGGGGTCAGAACCAGTGTCCTGTACGGGGTCAGAACCAGAGTCCTGTACGGGGTCAGAACCAGAGTCCTGTACGGAGTCAGAACCAGTGTCCTGTACGGAGTCAGAACCAGAGTCCTGTACGGGGTCAGAACCAGAGTCCTGTACGGGGTCAGAACCAGAGTCCTGTACGGAGTCAGAACCAGAGTCCTGTACGGAGTCAGAACCAGTGTCCTGTTCGGGGTCAGAACCAGACTCCTGCAGGTGTCCACTTTTTCCAAATGTTTCCGCCCGTACCTGCAAAGCTGAGGTTGCATTTAACCCGACCTCTTATTAAAGGCATTGTCTCCACAGTAACTCACTTTGAAAGGCTTTATTTTTGCAGTTTTACTTTTGTACTTCATCAGAATTGAGAAGTTCTACTTTTTTACTTTTACTTAAGTAAAGAAGTTGAATCTGTACTTGTACTTTTACGAGAGTATTTTTTCACACAAGTAGCTGTACTTCTACTTAAATACAGAATGTGAGTACTTTTGCCACCTCTGCTGAAATACAGCATCAGGAGTGAGGACAGCTACAGGAGGAAACTGGAGCAGCGCCACAGGCCAACAACATCCAGGATCTGTGGAGAGGCCTGAAACAGATCATAGGCCACGGGAAAAAGGGGATGGACATTCTGGGAGTGGAGATCAGGACTGAGCAAACAAGCTGAATTTGCATTTCAATCCGTTTGACTCCGTTCTGATGTTCTAACGTTTGAACCAGACAAGTTTAACCTCCTAAGACCCAGGAAATCTCAGGAAAGTACACATTTTGCCTTTTTTTAAATTAAATAATTGCCTATATTGGAAAAATCATGATGCAATTCTTTTTTCTGATGCATTTTTAAAAATATTTTTAGGGAATGTCCTTCGCGATGGACAGTTTTGTTGTTTTTTTTTCTTTTATTTTGTATAAAACTGTTAAACTCTTGTCCACAGATGTGGATAGAAAACCCATAGCTGGATCTTAGGAGTTTAAGGCAAACATTCCACATAACTGTAAAATTCTAAATGCCATCTTAAACATACTCAAAGGGAAACATTTTTTTCAAATATTTTTACATGAAAAATATCAAAAACTACTCTGTCACGGATGGACAAAAATTTAACGTCTATTTTTTTTTGCAAGAAATACAAAGTTCTCCAAAGTGAAGTTTCTCTGACATTTTCATCCTCAAATGTATTCAGTGTTTCCCTTAAACTTTCTATTTTACAACCCAATAATTGATTGGAGGAAAAAAAAATTTGATCAGACCCAAATAGCAAGAGTTTGGAAAAATGGCAGCATCATGGATGGACAACAAAAGCAAATATCGAATAAAAAAAAAATTCTCTCAATCATCAATAAC
>JAPTYQ010000008.1:32405289-32416308 GCA_029814465.1 Ostorhinchus cyanosoma
GGCGTGTGGGGCGGGGGTTGCGTGGTGGTGGGTGGGTGTGTGTGTGTGTGGGTGTGCGTGTGTGCGCGCGCGCGTGGGTTGGGGGGGTGGTCCACATGTAACTGCAAAAGAGCGTGGAACATTTTCTGCTCCTTGAACGCATCCCCGCTTGCGTAATGACGTATTACATTTTCCGTGATGCCTTCCGTTATAGATGTCACGTGTCAATTCTGACCAATGGCGATGTTTGTTTGCTGCTCCTTTCCTGCTATTGGTTTAGACAAATTTAAAAGTACAATTTGAAACATTTCCTTACGAAGGATTTCAAGCGCGAGAGGATTTGTCAAAGGAAGGAAGCTATAGCAGGGGACTCAGTCAACGATAAAGATTAAAAACTTGGACATATTTTTCTTCTGGAAGCAGTAACTGGATCGTTTCGAAAGGGAGAGGGAGATATATTACTGTCGTTTCTTGGTAAGACAATAAACGCCAGTTCCAAAGCTGCTAATACTAAAACAGTCTTTTTCGTAGTTGTCCATTCTTCGGTGTGTTTAAAGGCTAGCTTCCGCCTCGGCCGTTAGTCATCTGATGTATATTAACAGTTTTACAGGATGAGATTGACTTATTTCCATGTTAATTCAGTGGTTGTAACCTTATTTCAGGGGAACTCTGCAGCTATGGCGTCACACAACTCCAGCGGAGTTAAACGGGAGGAAAAGGGGAGAAACATTCAAGTGGTTGTCCGATGCAGGTAAACTGACTCACCTGTCTACGACTGGGCTTTAAAGTCCCACAAACACGGAGTAAACCTGTCTTTAATTTAAATAGAATGCAGCAGCAGGATGTCACAGTAATTGTTGAAGCCCATGGTCACGTGGGCTAGTACAGTTCAACACACACACAAAAAACCATGGCTATTTACTTAAAAATTCTTTTAATTAGAGTCGCAGAAAAATATTGTTTTTGGTGTGGATAGTTTTTCCCAAAACCCAACATAATGTCTTCCTATGTCTCGTTTGGTTCAGTGTACTGTCACAGACCAGAGTCATCACACTTAGATGGACACAGATTTAATCTTTCCACCCAAACTTACAACTGATCATCCACATAGTTAAGTTATTTACTGTTACAGCTCCAGTATACTAAATACACAAGTAAATGAGAGAAAGTATAAGTAGATGGAAGCTCAAATGGAGCAAATTTGTTTGAAAGCAAGAGGCTGAAGTATAGACAGTGGTCAGTTAATTTGTGCTATTATTATTGTTATTATTATTAGTGTGTCAGACAGACTCCCTAAATATGTTCAAATCCAGATTTAAAACCCATTTTTTCTCTTTGGCTTTTAACCAGGTAGATGTAGATTGTATTGTTGTCTTGCCCTTGATTTTTATTGCATTTCTTTTATTGCTCTGTTTCTTAGTAATATGTACTTATTTACTGCAAATATGCAGAGCACTTTGGCCATCCTTGATGTTACTTTAAAGTGCTTTACAAATAAGATTCTTCTTCTTATTATTCTTATTATTTCCCATGTTTGACTGTGCTGTGATTAAAATCTCAGTCACAGAGCTAGTCACTGGTTTTCTGCACTTTTTCTGTAATGTTGTTCAGTTAAAGCTGCAAATTTTGTTCTAAAACTATTGACAAACATCCACAATATTTTCCAGTGGCTTTAAGTGGAATCAGCATCTTAAACCCAGAGATTCAGTTTTCTCTTCCTCTTACAAGCAACTTAGAGGCTTAGGCTAAATGGAAAAGGCAAATATTTGTCTCCATTTAAAGCAGTAACATAAGACCTGGTCATAGAGGCAGTGTGTCTTTTTTTTTCATGTTTTTTTTTTATAGTTTATTGAATGAGCATCATGTCACTGTAATGATGTAGGTAAAAGGGATATGATACTACTGACATGGGCATAGTTGTTTTGAAATATTTTAATGTGAAAATGTTGTATTTTATATCTTTAAAGCTATTTTTTTAAATAATTATATTCAAATATAACTGTACAACACATTACAAAACTCCTTCCCTCACAAGAGTTTTTCTCTTGATATATAAAAAAAAGAAGTAAATCTAATACAAGTGCTTTACCTTTCCCCTTGAATTTTATGCTGACACTTTTTAAATTGACATTTAACAATGTAATCAGATGATAATTTCTAAAATATAAAGGCTTATAAATATGAGGCTTCAGGATGTCTTTAGTTGAACACAGTGATATTCACACCACATCCATTCACAAAAGTGGGTTTTAAAACCGAGTTCTCAGTGTCGGTTAACTAAAGGGTGGATTTTTCCTAAATAAACTACAACATTTTAAAGTTGATATTTTGAACATTTTCTTTCATGGAGAGCAGGTCGTCATTTATCTGTGCTTTATATTTGTTTTGTGATCCATCTTATTACAATCCTTAGAAAATGACTCAGTAGTTTCACACTTTTTTGATGTGAAAATGGAACTAACCAAGAGTTGGATAACGATAATAGATTCTTCATTCAATGATTAAAGGCCACTCCTGTTTGTAGTTCGATAAGGAGGCAACATGAAACAAGAAATGAATATAGTTTTTTTTTTTCTTTTGAATGTTATGGAAGACTGATTCAAAAACAGTCTTTTAAAAAAAATTCATCTATAACTGAAGAAACGCACACAGTTGATGTTTTACAGTGAACAAACTTTTGTTGAACAAGAAGAGCCACCAGAGGAATGATCTCAGTTTTAATGATTTATGTGTTTTTCATGGTTTTCAAGCCTAACTAACCAAATAATTTGTATATACTCATATAATGTCCTTTACTACCATCTAAAGTTATGAAACTATTTTAACATTTTGTCTGAGAATGTGTGAGAACACTGAATGAAACAACCCAAAAAACAGCAGAGAGGATCTGAATGTGCAGCCGATGTCGTCTTGATGTGGAAGAAATGTTTAGAACAAAACCTGTTCGAATGATGGCTTCCTGTTATTTACCGTTGATTGGAATCAACAGCCACATTAAATCAACATCAGTTTGTCAAAATAGAAACTGTTGTGTTTTCAGGCCTTTCAACACCGTAGAGCGCAAGTCATCCCATGGCGTCATCGACTGTGATCAAAACCGGAAGGAGGTGATCGTGAAGACGGGAGGTGTGAACGACAAGGCGTCCAGAAAGACGTACACGTTTGACATGGTGAGAAGAGTTGGACATGTGTCTCTGAGCCGGTCCATAGACCTGAATGAGCCAATCGCAGCGCACTGTTGTATAAGACTTGGTTGATGCTCCCCTCACCTCTTGTTTCCTCCTGACTTGTCTTAAAGGTGTTTGGACAAGCTGCCAAACAGATTGAGGTTTACCGCAGCGTCGTCTGCCCCATCCTGGACGAGGTCATCATGGGATACAACTGCACCGTTTTTGCGTAATAACCTCTTTCCTCTTAATTTGATTTTTCAAGTGAAAACAAAACAAAAAGGAACTTCCTGAGGATGTCTTTGAAAAGATACGGACAAATGGGAATGGAACAGATAGTTCAACGGCCTCATTGTTACTGTGTTGGACCAGTCTGAACCGATATTTTTGTGACTGTAAGGGCTGAAATTTGACCAAAGTCAATGAGGGAAAAAAAAAAGTCTTAAAATCATACATTTGGCTTCAAACCTGCATAAACCTGTGAGATGAATCATGTTATTGAAATTACAGTATTAAAATCAGAATAGGTGAGTGACGCCGTTCTTGTGTGTTTACTTATTCAGCTATGGTCAGACTGGAACAGGAAAGACTTTCACCATGGAGGGGGAGAGGAGTCCAGACGAACAGTTCACATGGGAGGAGGTGAGTTAAATTATCAATAACAACAATGTCTGCTGGGTTTTATCACCGTGACCAAAAGGTTTAAAAGGCACTGAGTGAATGCAATAAAAAAATATATATATTCATAACAATTAAATGAAACATGGTAAAGCCTAGGAAGTAGGATTTTATTAAAATATCGGCTTTCAACAACACTAAACTCCAATCATACCATTTAGACATCCATGGGTAGTGGGTTTTAAAGGCTGCAATAACATAGCCTGGTCAGTCATTGGGTTTTCTCAGTGTATTCAATATTGAAGAAACAGTCTGGAATTGGACCAGTCACTGTGAAATATGCACGATCTATTCTATACCAAAGATAAGTCTGAGGGGCGGGTGTTTTGCAATGCATCATACGCAGTGACTTCTTTTTGTCGTGAGTCAAAGTCAGTTCTGTCTGCAAATCTCTTTACAATTGTTGTCAGTTTACTTGATTCAAAAATAAGAACTGAATTACAGATTACACCCTGTATTCTCAAATTTCCCAGACAAAACTGACAGTAATCATTCACCAAAGTTTCAACTCTACCACCATTGCATGCCATAATGGAAACATGTTGAGGTTTGTTGGCATTAGGGATCTGCTCTTCGGATAATTACGTAATGTCCGTCTTTCCTGTGATTGGGTTACTCGGCACCTGTTAGTCCCACCTTCATACTTAGATTCAAGGCGATTCCAGATGGATTTCTCATTGAGAAGGATGGATGGCTAGTCTATTGCAATAATGATGGTTTAAAACACTAAAACTGATTAAGTCAGATTCTCAGGTAAAAGGAAAAAAAAGTGACATTGTCAGAAATGAAGTGTCTTTGACCACACACACTGAAGACATAAGTCACAGTAGTTAAGGAATAACTGGATCTGAATCTGACAAATTGTAAAGATCTAGGCTGTTCTCTGGTGATTTATTTTCCTTGAAACTCAGGTAACGTTAACTAGCATAACTATTGGCTTCTATCACAGATAATGATGGTTTGTAAAATCTCAGAGGGTGCCAAATATAACTGACCAACTGAAATGGAAATGTCCACTATACAACCCAGAAGAGGAACATTAGAGGATCTAGAAATAATATTAAAGGTACTAAGTGTGTGTACACAATACAACCATGATTCTTTCATAATTCACTATGAGATGTCATAAAGGTACGTTTGGAGCAGTAAAATATTTCCATTTACCCTTATTTAAAGACCTTTTTTTCACCTTTGAGTTCATATCTGTGATGAAATAAAGAACCGGCCTGTTGGGTTTGACACTGAAGAGAAATGTTAAAAATGAACTTTAGTCAGGGTTTGCAATATATTGCTGTTGGATTAGGAACTGGGATTCTCAAACTATCCAATACTTGATAAATTCAGTAGTCAGCCAGTTCCTTTCAGAAATATATTATAAAGAATTAATTCATTTATGAATTATAATAGATATTGTCAAGAAGCCATTGACTTTCCGATCATACTGGTCTACAAGTAAAAAAGAAAACAAAAACACCTGAGTAAAAGTAGGGAAACTTTCCCCAGTCTGAGTCTCTAATAAATGTAAATTCAGTCCAAATGCTGGTTGGCTGTGGTTTCACAGACACAGTCTATGGTCTAAATGTGAAATAGTGTGAATTAATGATTGAACGTGTTTTAGTCCAAGGAAAAGACTGTCTGTACATTACAATTCATTCACTTTACAGGTTCTATATGCTGGAACATTTAGAAATCTATTAGATGAATGGACATAAAACAATATGTATGTGGAATAACACTATCATTTACATTGAAAACATCGTTTACACTCATCTGATTAAAGTAGGTAAGATTTAACCTGAGGCAGATCATTTTCATTAAACTGTAGAGCCGGACTTCCTGGAAGAAGACGTTGTATCTCAGTGGAACCTTCATGGTTAAATGGATAAATAACATCAATTAATTGACACCACTTTATCAGGCTGAATTCAGTCTAAGACGGTGATTCATTATACTCCAGTTTCAGAGAAATGTCAGCACTTTTCCCTTCCTCTTTCTAGAAGTTAAAACTCTGTAATTTTACATCCTTGTTGCTCCTTTCTATCTTAGGATCCTTTAGCTGGCATCATTCCCCGAACCCTGCACCAGATCTTTGAGAAGCTGTCTGAGAACGGAACTGAATTCTCCGTTAAAGTGTCTCTACTGGAGATCTACAATGAGGAGCTGTTTGACCTACTCGGCCCCAGTGATGACGTCAGCGAGCGACTGCAGCTCTTTGACGACCCCCGCAACAAGGTCATCCATAATGAAAATGACCCGAGGTTTACGTGTGCCTTTCATCACGTATTGGGAGGGTGTTTGTTCTTAATGTGGAACTCCTCTTACCATTACAGCGGGGCGTGGTGGTGAAGGGTCTGGAGGAGGTAACGGTGCACAACAAAGATGAAGTTTATCAGATCCTGGAGAGAGGAGCCGCCAAGAGGAGGACGGCGTCTACGCTCATGAATGCCTACTCCAGGTACTCGACGCAGGTTCTCTACTTTCACTTAAGGACGTGTTCAGAGTCTCTGTCTTCTACTTGACTTGGTCTACTCTGTCTGTGTTCAGTCGCTCCCACTCAGTGTTCTCAGTCACCATCCACATGAAGGAGATCACACTGGATGGAGAAGAGCTGGTCAAGATCGGAAAACTCAATCTGGTGAGTAGTCCTCTACTCATGGACCTGGACGAACGCTGTCTGTTTTATTATTACAGGGTTTCCACAGGGTCTTTAAGTCTTGAAAGTCTTCAATTTACAAATCTGCATTTAGTATCTTTAAAAAGTCTTTCAAAGGTATTGAAATTGATATGGTCTTAAGTTATGTTACCATTAACTTGTTTAAATTTGTTAAATGTCCAAACCACAAAGAAGATAACGTGAGATGACTTGGTTCCATGTGTTCCAACCTGACAATTTATACTGAAATTAGGATCCAACTTTGCAGCCTCCGGTGAGAAGTGACCACAGAACATTCAGCCCAACATACGTTTAGTTATGCACGCGTTGCCCAAGAAAACTGACTTTGGGAACTTTAGGGGAAGGTTCACAAGTGAAAAGTAACCATAGGGAAGTGCAAATTTAATGATGACGCCTGATGGAGAAAAGATCATTCTTGACCTGGTTGACACATCTGGAGGGGAAGGTGACTGAAGTTCGCTGCTGCACCTTGTGCCAGAAATGACTTCAACTTGGAAACGATGGGAATCAAGGCATTGGAGTCATCAAAACGCATTACCCAAGTAAAAGCCAAATGACAAACTTCTGCCATCTCTGTGTTGGTGTCTGTGCCAGGATCATTGGGTACCCTGTCAGTACCAGCTAGTACACCTAGGAAGTAGAGCCTGACCGATTAATCGGCTGGCCAATTATAGGGTCTCGCCGATTAATCGACATCAGCCAATACGTTGCCGATTGATTAACTTTTTTTTGCTGCGGAGCTTCTGCCGCTCGCTGCTCCTGTGCGTGCGTGCGTGCGTGTGTGTTGGCTGAAGAGTTAGAGGAATAGTAAAGCCTGTCAGTTTCACTTTCACTCCTGCTCTGGCACTCATGTTATCACCCGCCACACACACACACACACACACACACACACACACACACACGCGAGCACACAATCACGGGATTCACAGAATGGCAGAATGGTGGTCCCCTGCTCCGACCCCCCCCCACGAAAATCAGACTGCTACCCCCAGCGCACCCTCCGACAAGGATGGAGCGCTTTATTCTCCACTCCGAACCCCCCCCATGCGCGCTCCGACACGAATGGACCGCTTATACCCCCGGTCCGAACGCCAACATGGCTGTGAAATGGGCATTACTTCTGTTCTAAGTAGTTTTAAAAAGTCTTAAATTTAACTTGTAGGAACCCTGTATTAGACCAGAAGATGGATGGTTGACTTGACAGGACAGATGATGTGCTGTTGTCCAGGTGGATTTGGCCGGCAGTGAGAACATCGGGCGTTCAGGGGCGGTGGACAAACGGGCGCGAGAGGCTGGAAACATCAACCAGTCTCTGCTGACGCTGGGTCGAGTCATCACAGCCCTGGTGGAGAAGAGGCCTCATGTACCCTACAGGTAAGACCGGGTACTGGCACCCTGAGGGGAAAAACCCTCTGCAGTTTGTGTCCGGGTGTGTAACTTCAGCACCATTGGGATGATTTTTCACAGACTCCAACTTACAGGATCAGGAATTGAAGCATCATAAACCTCAATGAAATTGAATGTTGTTAAATTAACTCTTCACCTGTAGTAATATAGAAACTGTAATTCCCACCAAAATGACCTGTCCTCAGCCCTGGATAAACAACGTTATTGAGGTTTTTCAGGATAAACTTTATCGTCCCACATGGGAAATTTGTTTTGTACAACAGTGCTAAATGTTGCTGCATTCACATTTGGACACATAAAATAAAAAAACACACCCAGTCCCAAAGTTTTAATAATAATAATAATCACAATTATGTATTACACATAATCTTAAGTCCTGTGATCAGAGAGATGAATTGGTAAACGATTCAGTAACTTCATTCTTATGCTGTGATATTGTTGAATATTTTTGTTGACTATACTGTTTTGGTCAAGCTGTTCAAACGTGACGTAGTGAACACTGATTTTCATTATAAGACTTTGATGCTTTCCTCTGTCTCCTAAAGAAGACAGTTGGAATCCCACACCATGGACCATAATCACGTTGTGGTTTCATGCCTTTGCTGATAAAGGACTGCACTGAAATAGGAAGCCAGAAAGGAGAGGCAAGGTTTATTTGTATAGCACAATTCATACACAAAGCAATTTGCAGCGCTATAGAAAAATGGAAGAGGCGGGTTAAAAACACACAATTACAGTTGAAACATTATAAAACATAAATATCAATCAATTAAAATAAAGTAAAAGAGAAGAGTGGAGATGGAACCCTTTCAGTTGTATGCAGTTGAACAGAGGCGTTTTCCCCGGGTTCTGACCAAGTCACTCCAACCTCAGTCTCAAGTTGAGTCTCTAGTCATTTGGTCTGAGTCTTTTCTTTTGTGGTTGAGTCACACACAAGGGTTTGACCCTTTTTCAGTCCTGTCTGTTCCACAGGTGACTATATTTTTTTTTATTGTTGAGTTAGAGCATTTAATAAATTGGTTGTATTCGGGGAATGAAGGGAATTTTAGTTAATATAGTAAAAAATGTTTCAGGGAAACATCTCATACCCCACCTTCAAAGTTCTGATTGCAAGGAAGCAAGAGGATTAATTAACCTATTAACTGTCACAAACAGGACACAAGTTGTTACTGCACTTTGCAGTCATTTCTACTAAATACCTCTCCCTTCTTCTATGCAAAATCAGGTTGAACACACACCTGTTCTTTGTAAATGTCGTAATGACTCTGAAGCTTAGACTTGCACCATTTCCATTCGGCCCTCCAGCACCCCTTCTTCTGTGCCCTGACTGAGTCATCATTTCTCCATGGCGCCTTCTTCTAAATATAGGTCTATGCTAAACATGACATTTAGGATGTGCTTTGGTTTGTCACTAGTGTTTGAAAAATTGGCCAAGAGTGATGGTTGATTATTGTTGGAATATCTGTTTTTGCACATGTTGCATTATGTATACATATAAATGTATATGTTTAGACATATTTTTCTCTGGAGTAGACCCGTCCATGTGACGTGACTCTATTAGAGGGAGTATTTCCTGCAATAGTTCACTTTTGGCAGTAACATGTGCTGCTGCTGTGAGAATTATAGACTAAAGAACACACTTAACCTTGAGGGTCTGTGGTTTTAAGTCTACCAGGTTGATCTGAGTGGAGTTAACATTCAACTTTATATCATGGTTCCACATTAATACCCTCTACTGTCCAGAAGCACAAGTGTTCCCAAATGAGGTTTTCCTTTATATTGTAGGTTCTTTGATTCAGATCATTATCTGTGAACTCATCATCCCATCATTCACACAGAATACCGGTAATTTTAAATCATTCCTGAACTGAGTGAAGGTCTACAGTTTATTTTAATCCAATGTAAAGTCGTGTTGTGTGAATCCTGGGCCTTATGTATTGTATTTGGTGCAGAGGCCCAGACCTACATAAGATCTCACTGATGTATAATCACAGATGAATTTTCATAAACGTGTCTTTTGTGTATAGTTCTGATTATATAATCAAATTAAGATTATTTGTTGACAGCCATATTGGTCGCCACACACATTCAAACACATTTTGATGCTGGTTGTTTGGACTTTAATTGTACTTTGTCATTGCCTCTTGACCAACTGTTTTGTCCTTTAACCTCAGAGAGTCCAAACTGACCAGAATCCTGCAGGACTCGCTGGGAGGACGAACTAAAACCTCCATCATCGCCACCGTGTCGCCATCTTCCAGTAACCTGGAGGTGGGTTGAACTCATGTTGGCTTTGGTGGGCAAAATAAATCTGTTATCAGGAGATTCTTTTGGCAACTGTGAGACATCTGCTGCAGTCATTTTTCACTGCCCTGGACTCAAACATCTGATCTGTTTTGTGTTCAGGAAACCCTGAGTACCCTGGAGTATGCCAGCAGAGCCAAGAACATCATGAACAAGCCAGAGGTCAACCAGAAACTCACCAAGAGGACACTCATCAAGGTTCTGGGTTTAATCAGACTCTGATGTATGAAAAATACAGACGGATGATCCAATACAAGCATCTAACAACATATGTCTGTCATCTCAGGAGTACACAGAGGAGATTGAGCGTCTGAAGCGTGACCTGGCCGCCACTCGAGACAAGCATGGTGTCTACCTCTCCACTGAAAACTATGAGTATGTCATGTTTTGGTAGCAGATCATTGAGCCTTTTTTTAAACCGATCATTATCCAATTTTTGACGTTATCAGATTATCATGTAAACAATATAATCTGATGTTTTATCAGATAACAGCAGTAATCTGATTATAATAAATCAGATTAGCACATCTACATTTGTCCCCAACACTCTGTCTTTTAGAGCCCGACCGATTAATCGGCCGGCCGATAAATCAGGCCAATTATAGCATATCACTGATTAATCAACATCGGCCAATATGTAGCAGATTTATGAATTTTAAAAAACATTTTTTTGCTGTGGAGATTCTGTCGTGTGTGTGCGTGCGTGCGCTGCAAGAGGAATATTAAAGTGTGTCTGTCAGTTTCACTTTCACTCTTGCTTTGACAATAATGCAATCACCCCCCCCACCCCCCTTGCTCTGACAAGGATCC
>JAPTYQ010000008.1:32476836-32491120 GCA_029814465.1 Ostorhinchus cyanosoma
ATCAGCCATTACTTTTGAATTGTTGATTAACATAATTATTTAAAAAAAACAAACTAATGAAACAGGCCTGGACAAAATCAGCCAAATCAGTCACACATCCATCACATATGATCATGTCGGTGTTGGGTCGGACTGCAGTAGAGAAGGACGAGTGATGGCACCACCTGTAAATATGTGTGTGTTCATGTGTATGTGCGTGTGTGTCTGTGTGTGCTCATCCTTCCTCTAGTTTGTCGTTTTTTTGTCGTCTTTCCAGTTTCTCTTCCCAGTTTCAGCCACTTCTACTGAAGTCATGTAAAAAGTGTCGATGTGCACTTTTTTTCCTCCAGCGTCATTGGAGCGTTTGTAAAACTGCTGCAGCTGCACAGCTGTGGTCAGACTGACGGGAGGATTAATTTCCTGCATTACATCTTCACTATTTATAACTGCACTTCTTCCCCTCATTTGTTTTCGCATGAAGTTGGACTTTCAGAGGAGGGAGGAGGAAAATGTTTTTATTCAGAACAAATGGAAAGCATGTGTCCAAAAGGTAAAACTGCAGTTAGAGTCCGTTTACATCTTAACACCTTATGGTTGAAACAAAAGCTGTGCGTGTTTGTCATTCTTACCAGACTTGAATAATACAACACTTTTACTGCACTGAAGAAAATGTTGGAAAAATGTCTGGTATTATTTGATCCACATTGAAACCAAATGCCAGTATCTACAGAGTAAACGTCACACGCAAAGTGTTCTTATGATGTTCTATGATGTATATAGGTCTATTTTTATGTTGGAAAAGGGTCTGAAGTCTAGAAAAATGCAAATGAGTTGAAATATAAGGATGTAAAATGTCATCACTTCATCATTTTATATATCACATTACCTTTGTGCAAAGTTTGGCCATAATTATCACTTAAATTTTTAAGTAAAGACCAAAAATGTGTTTATTACCCCACTCCGAAGAGGAGGCAAAGGGTATTGTTTTTGGTTTGGTTTGTTTTCTTGTTAACACTCTAGCAGCAAAACTGTTGGGTGAGTTCATACCAGATGTGACCTAGAATATATGTCATTGCATTTTGGGAAAAATAGGTCAAAGTTAAAAAATACATTTTTTTAATGAATTTTTAAAATCTTTTCCCCCCATTTACTTATAATGGGCCAAAATTCACACGTCTGTAGCAGTAAAACTTGTGGTTGCAATGAATGAATAAGAGAAGCCATTTGTTGATATACAGAATTACAGTACATTTCTGTCAGATGCCTGTTAACTCAAATATTCAATACCAGATTCAATACCAACTTTTTACAATGAAATTTTGCTTTAAATTTGGAGTCATTATTTCTAGGTTATTCTACTAATATTTTACTTTAGATCACAATTGGGCTGAATGTGGAACGTGAACTAAAACAAATATGACACCTTTGCCTCTTAGTAACTTTTGTATAAATTTTGCACTTTCCAAATTCATACAATGGGCCAAATTAGAACGTCTGGGCTGTATGTTTGCCACTGCTGTAGCGTGTCTATCAACAGGACCATCCAGGGATTATATGGGGGTTTGTTCTGTGTTGTACTTTAGTGATGCATACATCAGTGGGTCACTTGCAGGTCAGATTGGGGCCAGTCAAAAGATTGTCAGTTTATTTGCGGGGTGGGTTGGATCTGGTCAGCTAATTCCACAGAAGCCCCATGGGTTGAAAAAAACCCAACTCGCACATCACTTGTGTATCTACCTCATAATGAAACTTAGACGCTCTACTACTTCCTCTAAGCCTCCCGGCAGCCAATACCAATCTTTAGATTGGATCGGGACATCCCTGCCAATGACACTAAAAACCAAGAATCACTGCAGCTTTAAGAGACTATGTCACTGTCCTTTTGCAGTTTGCAGGTGGAGGTTTAGCAGGTCCTGAAGCAGAACTTGTTGGTTAATACATGTTTGTTAAATACCCAGGTCTATCTTTACTTTAAATGCTGAATGTGTTATGTAAGAGCACATAAAGACAGTGTTATTTCTGTTTGTGTCTCCTTCAGGAGCCTGTTTTCTAGGAAGCCCAAAGAGCCCAAGGTGCCGTCCCATAATGCAACAGGCTGGCGACTGTTTGGCAAGGCAGCAGCAAGAGAGAGTGACGCGACTAAAGACATGTTAGACTCGTCGGCACAGCAGGTTGGCTTTTTAAACACATATTATCACCATCCTCACCCCCACTGCCATCTACAGTTATAGACCAGCAGACTGGTCCATGTGACATGAAAACTGGAAGAAGAAACAAAATGGGTTTAATGAGTGCATACAGTTACTTGGCAACGTCTACACACTGCCTGCAGCGAAGGATTCAGATGATGAATCCACAAATCCAATCTGAAGCTGCTCAGTCTACATCTAAATACCACAAAGTCAGTAGAGCAACATCTGGACCACAGCCTCTCACTTCTACTGACAAACTTCAACATGATGTCAGCTGTTTTTTATTCAGTCTGGACCTTTGGGCTGTTAGTCTGTTCACAGATCATTTGAGTCTATGTCAGTGTTTTTGTAGTTCAACTGCAAAATAATGTTTACATATCAAATATATATAGTTTATGTCCAGACAGCTGGTAATATTAGTCAGCATTAGTAATCATAACAGTAAAGATCAAAGATTATTATTTTTTTTTACATCTCAGTCTGATATTTGGTCCTGAATAAACCAGTTGTGGTTGTTTTACATTTTGAGATGAAAACAACAAAAATAGAACATGATGTAAACAAGTTAAAAAAAAAAGACTAAGATGATTTATAAGACAAAACAACATGAAAATTGTACCAAGACAAAACTGACAAAAAAAGCAAGAAAAAAAACGATGCAAAAGACAAAACAAGATGAAAATACCTTGAAATATGATAAAGGCAAACTGTAAAAGACAAAAAGGACATAACACAGCAAGACCAGACATTTCAAGACAAAACTAGTCCTGTCAGGCCTGACTTTAGATGCATATGTTGTTAATTTTCTATTTTCTAATTTAATAGCTATTTCAAAAGATCACATATAATACTAGTGGTTCTGTCAGGTAACCTGCGTCTTCGCCCATTGTCAAGTACGTGCAGGTACTAAATCACTGCTCACTCGGTCATAGTCAGTGACATGTTTCCTCCTTCACTGTGTTCCATCACTGGTAATGACCCAGACTCGTTGTTTTCTCTGATTACGTAGGCTGTGATGGACTGGTCACTGAGCCCGTGCAGCAGATACCAGTCTAAGATGACACATCATCGGCCAGTGCTGGGTCATGTCTCTAGGACAATGGTGGAGTGTAAAGCTTATGGCTGCACAAACAATAAGCACCAACACGTGCTTTCCACTCAAACTGGCTCACTGACTGCTGCTTGTTTTCGCTCACTCCATCACCTGGAATCAATGAGGGTACACCACTTATGGCAGGGGTGTCAAACTTGTTTTAGTCCCCCCCAAAATATGATCTCAAATGGGCCGGACCAGTAAAATGATGACATAATAATGTAAAAATGTCTATGCCAAACTTTTCTCTATGTTTTAGAGTAAGAGTTTAGAGTAAAGTAAAATTACATTAAAAAACATTTACATTTACAAACCATCTTTTTAAAAAATGTGAATAACTAAGGCAATTTTAAGTGCATTTTTAACAGTATTATGCCTAAGCTTCTCATTTACATATGTGCATTACAGATTAGAGATCACAGTGGATCTACAAATACACAAAACATTTAGCAACAGGCTGAATATTGATAACATTACACTTAGTTTTCTACACTTAGATTTTTTTTTTTTTGCTTGAATTAGTAAAAAAAAAAATCTTGAATTAAGCCAAATGAAAATCTGCCAATGGAACAAGGGAAAATTCTCTTGGTAAGATTTCTTGAAATAAGATTTTCCAGATCTGTTGTCTAAAAATCAGTTCATATATTTCACGGAAAAGTTCCTCTTTAGGTGATTCTGTCTTATTTTAAGTGTGATGAGATATTTTGACTAGAAATGAGAAAAATACACGTGGTAAGATTTAGATTTTTGCAGTGCATGTTTGGGATTGATCCTCCTAAGTAGCATTAAATAAGGCACTGATCAATGCCACACCTAGATATATGTAACTGATGTGAGCTCCTTTGCACAAACTCTCTGGAAAAACAGAAAAAAACTCCTTTACCACAGCTGGGTCTACATTCTTCTCCTCCTCTTCCTTTTCTTTGGATTTTTTTCCCCCCATAAAGACAAATACCACTTTTGCAGAGGCTCCATTCTTGCATAGTTTCATTGTTTACCACTGTGGTGGTGCAGATGGACAACATATGTGGAGAATGGTTTATACTTGTTTATGGCCTTGTGTTGTAGTCTGTGATTCAGTCAGTGCTATGGTACAATCTGTTTTTACATCACCATGGACCTGAATTTAAAAGATTCAGGAGGCAATAAATTGATAAGTCAGAAGAAATGGCCGAAAAAAAAGGTTGAGCATCGTTTTTCTCATAGTTTTAGTAGGATTTCATGATCATATACCTTAAACTGTGTCCCACACCAGAGCACTGATCCACATTCAGCTTTGGCAGACAGCCGTATTGGCTAATTTTCATCCTCCAGACTCCAAAGGCTGCTGTTGCTCTGACCTCTGACCTGTCTTGTGCAGTGTGAATTCAGGGCAAATATAACAGTGACATGTGTGAAACTCAGCAGTCTGTACTCATATGGGAAAGGAAAGGAAAGGAAAGGAAAGGAAAGGAAAGGAAAGGAAAGGAAAGGAAAGGAAAGGAAAGGAAAGGAAAGGAACAAATGTGGTTTGGCTGCAGCACTGCTGACATGTCAGACTGAGGAGTACAGCAGTATAGTAATTAGCTCTAGAGTTGTGATTGTCATTCTAAAGCTGTGTGTTTCAGTGTAATGTCTGCAGGACTGGACTACTGACTCTTGCAGATCCTGTGACAGTGTTTTAGGCTTTATTGTTTGGAATATTCTTACTTTACATTATTAAGATTAGTTTTGTCCATGCAGCCGTGAAAAAGATCTGCTCAAACCTCAGTAGAACCACAGATATGACATGGTCGTATTAGAGCTGAGGTAATAAAAGCTCATTCTGAACATGTTCAACCTGAAAAGACCTAGAAATGATTTGAACTAGAGATTGATTTGATTGTTTGTTTTGGTCAGGCCCAATACCGATTATTAATCAACTAAATAATGGATGAGATTTCAGATCAGATAAAAACAGTGTTCATGCAACTATTCAGAAATTGGCAACCACAAGTACATAAACAAAACATTAATAACATAATATATACAATGAAACTCACCTCTTGAACCTTCATGCACATGGTGGTTATGTCCTTCATGGTTTTAGTTAAAATAAGATGCTGACGTTAGGAAGTGTTTCTGACAGAAAGCCTTAGACTCAGCCTCAGGTGAAAATATCATATAATAGTTTACAACATCTGAGTTCAATTAACATATAGTTCCCTACTGTCACTTCTGTTCAAGAAGCATCTGCCAAAAAAAGCCAATACAGTAAAACTACTGCCTGTCAGGTCCTGCTGTGGGCTCCATCTGATATTTACCTCCGCCAAGGAGGTTATCAGGTTATCATCAGGGTTTGTCTGTTAACAAGATTACTCAAAAAGTTCTGAAAGGATTTTGATGCATTTTTCAGGAAATGTTGATACTAGCACAAGGAACAAATGATAACATTTTGGTGGTGATGGTGGGAGGTGGACAGATGACTGATCTGCCTTGACAGAAGTCTGTGCTCCCTGAGTGCTTTTCTAGTTAGTTTTTCCTCCAATGATAGTTGATTTCCAGAAGGATCACACTCGGTGTTTTGGTTTTTCATTGACAGCTGAACTCACCTAGACTCAGTACAGCCTTTATTTTCCATTAGGTACTAACACATAATGTTTTCTTACCAAGTAAACTGAAGTGATAGTAAATATGATGTAAAGCCATGCAAATCTTATATGTATCCATTCTCACAGCCAGAATTCTGGGAAATAGGGGTGTAAGTGTACAGAAAAATTTTGGTCCGGTATATTTTTGTTACAGGGGTCTTCAGTTCGATACATTTTCAATATGTTTTTTTTTTAGTACACTGAAGGAGACCACTGAAGGGGGGTGGGGGGGTCCCCTGTAACTACCAAAAATGGAACTTAACATGCTTTGAACATCCAACTCAGCTTCTGTGCCTCTGTTATACTTGCTGTTGTCAAGTTTACCCCCCTTATCGGCACCCCAGCCTCAGAATAACGTGTTTTGTTTTGTTTATTTTTTTTTGTGCTAAGA
Organism: Ostorhinchus cyanosoma; assembly: GCA_029814465.1. Taxonomy (NCBI): domain Eukaryota; kingdom Metazoa; phylum Chordata; class Actinopteri; order Kurtiformes; family Apogonidae; genus Ostorhinchus; species Ostorhinchus cyanosoma. The sequence goes on from JAPTYQ010000008.1 coordinate 32,483,101, forward strand.
ATTCAGCAGCAGCACCACTGCAGAATGTATACTGGGGAAACCTTGCATATGGGATTTGCTTGCAGCCATCCTGCTTCCCGAGTCTTTGCTATCCTCCTATTAGGTTACATGTATTCCTTCGGTACACCTTCATGTTGTATCGATGGCCCCAAACTGAAAGGGCTCAGTACAAACAAGTGCACCATTATACCCCTACTGTGAAATCTATGAAACCATCAGCACCAGTGTTCACATAAGCTCGAACTCGAGGGATAGATCACAGATTTGCATCTAAACAGCTACATCGTCACCTGAATAAAATGTTAAAACTACATTTTGTGACCCAACAAAAGCAGTATTGAGAATATTACAACAAAGAATTCAGGACATCATTCCATGTCATTCATGGCTGCAGTCGCACTGAAGACATTTCAGTATGTTTGTGTTACATTGCTATGACAACCAGCCACATCAAGCAAGTAACTAACCCTAACCCTACACCTGCAGTGGAAGTGCAGCATGCTGGCACCAAAACCGAGCTGAGCTGAGTTGAGTTGAGCTGATACTATCAGTGAGAGAGCAGTATTAGACTCCAGAAGCAGAAGTAGAACCTTAGAAGCAGAACGCTACACTCATCCTGCCTGACCTGTTGGTTGAGCTTTGTTTCTTTCCTGTTTCCATGATATAATGTCTCATTGAAACACTCAAACTCACTGTAAGGAAACGCTTGGCCTTTTGTGCCTTGACACATCTGGGAAGTTGTCAATAGAAGGAAGGGAACTTGGATTATGAGCTTAGCAAACAGCATCAGCAGGAGCCAAACATTTGATTACTGGAGACATTATCAGTCAAGTATGTCCACAAGGGCCAGAGTGTGGAACTGATTTCAGGTCTGTTATTTGCAGGAACTCCTCCTGTTAGGAATCACATGATCTGATTTGAGTTGGACCACACTGAAGTAAATAAAACCAACCAAACAGGACCAAAAATGATCTGAGATGTCCATATAAGTTTGGACATCTAATAGGGATAAGGTTAATCAGTTTATCGTCCCCATAGGGACATTCAGTCAATGCATTTTACACATGGTTCCTAGCATTAGAGTTAGCATTTAGAACACATTATTAGCGGCAAGCTGCAATTGAAGGCACTTGAGTTAGGGTTAGGGCATGGACAGGAGACTTAGGCCCAATCCCAATTCACCCCTTAGTCCTCCCCCTTACCCGTACCCCTTGGCCCTTGCACTTGACAGTACCCCTTAAAATGGAACTGTGAGGGTTAGGGGTTGAAGCATTCCCCTATGAAATGGGACAACCCTTCCACACCTGTTACGTCATCCACAGTCATAGAGGCTGCTATTAACAGATGTGAAAACTTTGCTTCTGAAAGTATTTCCCATGCTGTCAGTAGGTGTAAGCATCTCTGGTCCATGGGCTTTGGTCATCTTTTTGCTGCTATCGACTATAAACTGCAGAAATGCAATCTGTAACACATTGAAACAGCATTAAATTGTCGATCAAATGATTAAGTTGTTTGCGAAGTAAATACGTACATTTGTGTGTTTCTTTTATTGCACTGCTGCACTTTTTTGCTGTGTTTACCTCCCTCTTGCCAATGATACGAACAGAATTATGGGAGATTTCTCCTACCCCTCCGTTCATAGTGTGGTCCTGGAAAACTATACAGCCCTCCGCCTTAGCCCTTCCCCTCCGTCTAATCAAGAATCGGGACATCACTACCCCTTCACGGGTAAAAACGGAGGGCTAGGGGTAGGGCCAAGGGGTGAATTGAGATTCAGCCTTAACCTATATGTACCTATTTTTTATGTGAGAGGTTCGAGGTTTTGTTGCAAATTTAACAGTTAAATAGTAATAAATGATAGCTTGAGTTTCAGAAATGTATACACCACTCAATAAGCACATTGTGACATTTTTAATGTTACAATGTTGGACTTGTTTCCCATCAGCCCCTGCTCCTTCTTCCTAATTGGTACAGATATTTTATATTTTTATTTGACCTTTATTTTACCAGGTAAAATGTTTGAGAACCGATTCTCATTTACAAACAGACAGAACAAAGATATGGTATTGTGTTACAGATCTGCCCCCTTTAGAAGCATTACATTAATCACAAATAATCACTGTGGCAGGTTGTAAAAACAAACAGCAGCCTCAGGGAGAGGTTTATGGAGAAATCACTGGATATGTCATATGATTTCACACACATGACTTTCACTTCATGAGACACACAGGCCCTCTGTCTCCCCCTGCTGGTCACGGTCAGAACTCAGACCATAAAGGCTACTTGTCCTATTTACCCACAGCTGTCCTGTCCCTCAATGGACTGTTTATTGTGCACACATATACACACACACACACACACACACACAAATACACTCGCTCTTTTCACGGCTCAGACGTTAGAAAACTGCACATGGAAGCGTCTGTGTGGCGTTAGACACTGCTGCCTTAGATCTCATATGCAGGTGTTCACCTACGTCATGTGACTTGAAGGCTTTTTTCAAAAAGATCATTGAACCGTTATCATTGGTTTTCGAGTTAGTTATTAGAGGGTACATCTCAGTTCAGTTTAGATTAATTTAGGGCTGCTCAATTAATGAATCACAGTTGCAATCACAATATCAACCCTAATTCGAAATTATTTGGCAAGTAGTGTGAAATATGAAGAAGAACAGAATGTAATGATCTGCAAATTTGACGGCAGAAGCCCACCTCCAGATATTTGAGACAGGGTCACATTTACCACTGTAAAATTGACTCTTATCTTCATATCAATCTGTAAGTCAGAACTGAAGATGCCTGGTGGAGTTTAGGAACAGGTATGCCATTCCATTCCTGTCTGATGTAGGATTCTCACTGCTCATCAGTCATGAATCTTCTGTCTTATTTTTTGTTTGAATGGAGACACCAGTTCAGCACCTGGGTCTTCTACTATGGAGCCATATGTGGTGTAGCATTGCACCGTATGTCCCCCAAAAATTTACAATCGCACTTTCCGCATTGATAGCTTTCAAGATAATTAAACAATCTAAATGCTATTTCAGGGTATGAAAATATAACTTGTTACCTATATCTTGCAGATAACCCCATTTAATTTGGTTCAGTGGTGGTAGAGAAATGTGGATCTTTGTAAAGCATGTCATGGGTCCGTTTCATCCAAGTTTGGCACTTGGATGCTCTTGGCATCCATATGAATGAAAATATTTTGCTCACAAGTGACACACATCTAGTCATGTGAGGTTTTTTTGTTGAAAGTCTTCCATGAGTTAATAATTTAATATCTATCTTTAATCATTCATTTTAGCACTTTACCAACATTTGCAAACCTCAGAAATCTGCTTTGTTTTTGATGTAATTCATTTTTCATTTCCTTAGTTGAAAATGACAAACAAGGAGCCACTTTTTCCAAAGAGATATTTTTGTGCAAGAACACAATGAACAACTTCATATTTGTAAGGCGTGAACACAATGGACAACACACCTCCTTACAAAACTTGGAGGGAAGGGCCTTCTGACATGCTATACAAAGCCCCATTTCTCCGTGACCACTGAAGCAAATCAAATGGGGTATTCTTCAAGATGTAGTTAATAAGTGATAGTTTCATGCCCTGAAATTGCATTTTGATGGATTCGCTATTTTTAAAGTTATCATTGCTGAAAGTCCAACTGTTAAATTTTTAGGTCATAACATATGCAGGGCCTTCCCTGAAAAAGTCACTGTCTGGAAGAGAGCGTATGCTGCTCCTGGACTTGTGTAAACCTTTTAGCTCTGACAGTGCTGCCCGTACCATCAGAGATACAGGCTTATGAACTGTGTTCTGATAACAGCTGCCCCCCCCCCCCCCAAACCTGGAGGATATGGTGTTCATGGTTTCAACAAATCATTTTAAATGTTGATTGTTCTGACCACAAAACTGTTTCCACTTTGTTCCCTTGCCAGAGAGGACGGTGGCATTTTTTTCTCAATCTTTTCTAAATAGTCATCTTCAACTATTTTTATTCTTTTAGATATGATTAGATCATGAGCACATTTCACTGATGGAGAAAGGATGTTCCATAAAGTTGGTACTATATTTGTTTTTTAAATTGGTTTATTTAACAGGGGCATTGTACATCAATTCGCATTCCTGTAAATGCACCAGTTAGCCAAATGGCTATTTTTCATCTGCAGTCCTTGGACCATGTTAAATTGTCACCCTAAAAGGTAGCACTAGGTTACATGTAATTTTTACAGCATACATTTAAAATACCTAAACTCAAGACAAGTACAATACAAGTTTTGAAATACATTTATAATTAATTACACATCAGACAAAGTAATTAAAAAAAAACAGATTCATGTACCAGTTTTTTTTAGTTGCACTTTGAAGTCGTTATAAGATGATTTCAGTGAGTGTTGATAAAGTATGACTTGTCTACCGTGTTCTATTGAATTATATTCAATTTCTCACGATGAATTCTGAAAATTGAATGCCTTGTGTATGAATTGAAATATGTAAACAATACAAATTGAAACAGGTACAGACTTAAAAATCATATTTATAAAAAACATAAATGAAAACACATTCACTTATGTAACAGCAGGATGAAGGAATATCCGCTGTTAGAAACCAGTTTTATGGTGGTGCTACATTAACCAGCGTACATCCTGTGCATTTCATATACCAGCTGCTTTGTCATGGATGTAGTAGAAGAGCTCAGTGCATGTGGTTGTTCTTTGTGGTCCACAGGAAGAGCAAATGAGGGACATACTGTCCTCGTGTCCTCAATGTCCTCCATCTGCAGGGAGGAGGAAGAACCTGGAGTTTGAGCCTCTGTCCACCACAGCACTCATCCTGGAGGACCGGCCGGCGTAAGTACCGCTCCACTGGTTGGCCTCAGCCTGGGATCATTCAGGTTTTAATTAGAACACACCCCCAGATCACATTCTTATCATTCCCTTGATGTGTTATGTCCTCAGTAGTCTTGTAGTCTCAGATTTGACAAAGCTGCACCTGCAGCTCAGTCCTGACACCTACTAAAGCTCACCTGCCTCCGTTCCATCGGTGGTGTCAGACGCTGTCAGTATTCACTTTAGCTTCTACTGAAATATCTGCTTTAATTTAAAAATCATCAACTTGTCGATTAGACCCCATGCTAACTGTTTTGGTTAAGACTTCTGTTTCCTCACGCACATAATTCTCTTTTCTTCTACCACTGGAATTGTTCCCTCACCTCTCAGAACATCTGCTGTTACTCCCTTACACAATAATCTTCCTCCTATTTCCAGTCTGCAATTCTTCTTCAACATCCCTGAAAATGCAGTTGCTTCTTAGCTGCATGCCCATCTGTCAGGCACTAACCTTAAGCATTTCCAGTCTGGTGTTTTCCCTCTCCTCTCCACTGAAACAGCCTTACTCAAAATCACTACTGATCTCTTCCTGGAGTCTAATTTTGGTCTTCTTTCCATTCTCATCCTGCTCGATGTCAATTCAGCTTTTGACACCATTTCGTTCACCCTCCTCCCAGACAGACTTCATCCTTTTGGTATCACCCATACACTCCTTGACTGGTTTGTATCATACCCTTGTGGCTGTGCTCCGTTCATCCACTTTGTCTTTCACATTGCACCCTCTCCCAGTTACCACAGATGTGCTCCAGGGTCCTATCCTGGGGCCCCCATTATTAATCATCTGCAGGTGCATTTCAAAAAATTTGATTATCATGAAAAAGTGCAATATCTTTTGTCACTCATTTCAGAAAGTGAAACCCACATATTATACAGACTCATTAGACATAGAGTGAAATAGTTCAAGCCTTTATTTCTTTAAATTTGGATGATTATGGCTTACAGATAATGAAAACCCAAAATTCAGTGTCCCAGAAGTGTCTTTAAATGTTACATAAGATCAATAAAAAAAAGATATTTTAAACAGAAATGTCAGGCTTCTGAAAAGTATGTTAATTTCTATGTACTCAGAACTTGGTTGGGTTTCCTTTTACATGAATTACTTCATCAATGTGGTGTGGCATGGAGGTGATCGGCCTGTTGTACTGCTCAGGTGTAATGGGAGCCCAGGTTGCTTTGATAGTGGCCTTCAGGTCATCTGCATTGTTGGGTCTGGTGTCTCATCTTCCTCTTGACAATACCCCGTAGATTGTCTATTGGGTTCAAGTCAGGCAAGTTTGCTGGCCAATCAAGCACAGTAACACCATGATCATTGAACCAGCTTTTGGTACGTTTGTCAATGTGGGCGGGTGCCAAGTCCTGCTGGAAAATGAAATCGGCATCTCTATAAAGCTTGTCACCAGAAGGAAGCATGAAGTGCTCTAAAATGTCCTGTTAGATGGCTGCGTTGACTGTGTACTTCAGAAAACACAGTGGACCAACACCAGCGGATGCCATGGCAGCCCAAACGCCACATTGATGCAGTAATTCATGTAAAAGGAGACCCAACCAAGTATTGAGTAAATGAACATACTTTTCAGAAGCCTGACATATCTGTTTAAAATATTTTTTTATTGATCTTAAGCAATATTCAAATTTTCTGTGACACTGAATTTTGGGTTTTATTTATTTTTGTATGCACCTGTACACTCTACTCCTCTTGGTTACATCTGCCACAAACAAGTCATTCATTTTCATTAACCTTTTTTCACATAACACATTCTTTAACCTCTAACATAACCCAGTTAGCTCGATTATTATTGTTATTGTATAAACATAAAAACCTAAATAATTCATTCATTCAAGAATATCTTTACATAGTTTTTATGTTCTCTGCACTGACTTCACATTAATTTGGACTATGTGGTCCCCTAAATGGCCCGGGTGCCTTGCCACCCACTTAGACTGGTAGAAAACCCTGGATACTGTTAAAGGGGAAATGTTTACTGTATACATTATTTGTTGTTACCCTCCAGAAATGAATTCAACCCACATACAGTATCAAGTGTGTATGTTTGGCCTCAGGTCATGTGTATCTGTTCTTCAATGACAAACCCCTCTAGTTACTATCCTCCAGTCTGTCATCTCACTCTAGAAACAGGTTGTCAGCAGTTGCTTAGCAACAGCCAGCATCTGCTGAGAGATGAAGACCAGTGACACTTGATAAAAACAGAAGAAACAGCTTTGTGTGTTTGTGTTTTTCAGGAACTTGCCAGCGAAATCTGTGGAGGAAACTCAGAGACACAAACTGGAGTATGAGGAGATGGTGGCTGGAGCCAAGAGGAGAGGTAGCATGAACGACTGTTCAACCACCTGCCCAAAACACATGTTCACTCTGTGGATGCAAATATACAGCAGCAGAATCATCGTGACTTCTTCTTCTTGTTTGTCAGAGCTGAAGGAGGCGCAGAAGAAGAAGCGTCAGATGAAGGAGAGGCACCGACAGGAGGACATCATCTCCAATGCCATGGTCATCTGGAACAACGAGATCTTGCCGCACTGGGACACCATGTACGTCAACACCCTCGTTTGTTTGTGTCTTGTGGACAATCAGCATCTTAATATGGTCATCATGTGTCAACAGGAAGGGGACAAGGCGTGTCCGGGAGCTGTGGTGGGCGGGCCTTCCTCCGAGCGTCCGTGGAAGAGTTTGGAGCCTCGCCATCGGCAACGAGCTCAACATCACAGCAGGTACTCGCACACACTGTCCTTTAACAAACTGAGACTTTAGATTCACCTGAATTAAACAAGAACAAAACCAGCCATCATCAGTGGAGCGCAGAGTACAAAAACGCCATTACTGTACATTAGAAGAGTTTTCAGATATTTGAACTTGATTATTTTTTTATGACGTTTGTACTTTTACTGCAAAAATGTAAACATTGTAAAACAATTTTCCCAGTATCAAGAGTGATTTTAACGTATACGAATAGAACAGTAACACATGGAAAAGAGATGGAGACTGGACCACAGAGAACAGGGGCCTCATGCACAAAGGGTGCGTACGCCTAAAAACATGGCGTACGCCCTTTTCCACGCTCACGTTCAGATGTACAGAGTGAAATGACAGTGTAAATGTGCGCTCCTCCACTCC
>JAPTYQ010000008.1:32491220-32506009 GCA_029814465.1 Ostorhinchus cyanosoma
TGTCTGTGAACATTTATCAGTGGGTCCAGGCTCATTGATACAGACTGTCCTTATCATGTCCTCCTGTGACTCGGGTGCGGACCGTGGACAGGCATCAGCTGTTGGCGAACCGAACCGAAGCATCAGCTGACACTGGGAGGGTCCAATCCCACGGTGTGGGTTCAGTCCCACAGGACCTTCTAAAATGCTTGATGTCAAAATGTTTATCACAGTTTCATGCCTGAAAACTGCAATCAGTCATCACCAATCTCATAGTTTTGATTTTTGGAAGTGAAAGACTGATTTCGGACTTTAAACTACATTAAGTTTTTTTACATTCAGGTCCCGCTGGGACTGAACATTTTAGCTAAGCTACTCGAAGTATGGACATATTTTCAGTATGGACTACACCCGCTGCTGCTAATCGGAGAAATGTTCGTCAGAAGTCTGCACCTTATATGTGCAAATGTTGTGATGTAACAAATTAAGCTGGAATTCAAATGAGTTGTAGAAATCCACTCAATTTTTGCCAAAATGAATCTAAAGATAACTTTGCAGCACCTGGAGGGTTCTAATTCAAACTGAATGAACTATTAGGGTCCAAATACACAAATAACTGAACCAAAGACTAAGAAAAGTGAATGTAGACAAATATGACCCGTTAAACTGCATTGTCTGTCTTTAAAGTTTCTCACAGTTTGAATTGTAACTTGCTGAACACTGGAAATTTTCCAATTTGAACTTGTTTTGTTGAGCTGAAAACCCAGAGTTTCCACAAACTCTGAGATTTGAATTGATGTGTGTGATGTGTGGTGTTTGTACAGAGCTGTATGAGATCTTCCTGTCACGGGCCAAAGAGAAGTGGAGGAGTTACAGTGAAACCAGCTCAGTGAACGACAGTGAGAGCGGTACGACATGAATGAGCACATTACACCGCTCTGGTAGTCCTGTTAAAAACAAAAGCTGACGAGGAGCTGAAGTGACTTTTATGTTTGTTTTTTTCTGTCAGATGGAGGAGCGTCTCTGGCCGACAGAGAGTCCAGTTTGGACCTTATCAAACTGGACATTTCCAGAACCTTCCCCTCTCTGTTCATCTTCCAGAAGGTGAGGCTGTATGAGAGTAAGAGCAAGATCAGTCTGAGTGTCATCCTCCAAACACTGCTGTCTGTACATATGTGACCTGATAAGACATTGGCCTGTGCTGTAGAGCTCCACTGTGCTCTGAAAAGAATTAAAAACACGTCCTCTTGGTTCCATCGGTTCCATCTTAAGAGAACACTAGTTCTTAACATGGCTGCTCCAGTGTCTGATCAGGACACTCAGCTCTTCTCTGCCTTTAGTCTGGATCTCTGTGGGATTTCCTCACCATATGTTGGTCTTTCCTCCTGCAGGGCGGGCCCTACCACGACCTCCTCCACAGCGTCCTGGGAGCCTACACCTGTTACAGACCAGACATTGGATATGTGGGTTTCACTTTTCATTTGTCACTTCATATTCAGACAAAAACATTTGACTTTCACTGACCTCATTGCTAAGTGACATTGAGTTTTGTCACATTTTTCATTCAAATTACTGAATATGAATTACTTTCTTCCACAGTAGTTCAGTAGTTCTACTAAGACTGTTTCTTAAACTTTTTTTCAAATTTACCTTGAGAGCCAAAAATATTAAAACAAGTTTTTGTGTTAATCCTATGTTCAAATGCTATGGGATTTATGTTAAATACTAGTTACAAACTCAAAATTTGCACATGAATGTCCCCTCATGCCTTATTTTCTACTGGAGAACTGGGAAAACATTTAGGGCATTTTCACACTGCGTCCTCGAGTCCGTACCGTACTTGGATGTGTTCACACCTTTCCCACAGATGTTGTGTTCACAAGTACGTTCTGCAGCCCGTGCCTGAGTACAAGAGGGTGTTACAGTTCTGAAACAGTAGGTGGCAGTGTGGAGGGAATTCTGTCCCTATCCAACAAACGCGGAAGTCACAAGAAGACAAACCCTGACGTCATCAACCGAGTGACTGTTCTGTTCATTTGTCTAAACAGGCAATACTTTTCTATCTGTTAACCCGTTTGAGGCAAAGAGTATTAGAGCGACCTTCGCTGTCCCTGATATATCACCGAGTGGTTCGGTTGGTAAAGTGAGCCTGTGCCGCACAGAGCCGAGGCTTTTTCAGGAGACAGTAGGGGTGCTATCTATGGTCTCATGGTGATCAAGTGACTTCCGTAGTTGGAATGGTGATTTGGTCACTTCTGGACTTGGGCACGGATTGCATTCATACGGCATCGTCCTCTGCTTACCTTCTCAACTGAACCTGGGCACAGTACTCTGGTACGCAACGGTTGCATTCACATGAATAGAAGTAAGCGGACTTTGGGGTCCATCATACTTGGATTATAGACTCGAGGACTCTGTGTGAAAATGCCCTTAAATACACAAGCTGCTGAGATGAAAATAACCTTTGAACTTTACAACATAGCGGAGAGCAAAAAGGGATTCATCGTGAATGATAAACAACACTTGTATTAGCGTTCTGCTGATGTTGATTTTGTGCATTTATAGCATACACAATTTGCAAAAATAATATTAAAGTGCGATAGCAGATTAATGCACTACAGCACTTTTTAACATGTCCAAAACTATGTTATCAGGTTATGATAAAGTCAACCATTTTTCATTTTGCTACAACAACAAAAGCACTTGAACACAACACACTCATTATTTCAAATTCACAAGTGGAAAGGTTCATCTTACCAATAGAACCTGAAGGCCACATTAGTCCAGTTCAGACTAAATATTTGCCTGAAGACTCAGCTGTTAAAGGTCTCCGTGGTGTGAACTAACCCGTCTCAACTTGACTCAAACCAGCCACTCAGTTTGTTCAATCACCGCAGCCTGGTTTTAGAAGGTGTTTTTATATATGAGCTGGAGCTGATGGAGTCTTATTACCAGCTTCTCCCCCGGTAAATCCTTCCTCTATACTCTGTTTTCTCCTCTTTTTAGATGTGACATCAACTCCTATAAACAACACAATTGCCTCAAGAGTCACATTGTCACTTCAACACACAGCAGAAGTGCAGCTGTAGTAAATATCGGACTCACCGTCCTCAGTCCTGTTTCTACATATTATATACAGCTACAAAAAACACTGAACAGCTGGCAGTGAAATTGAAAGTACAGGGTGAACAAAGGCACGTTTATGGAAATAATACACCGCCTCATCTCAGCGCACTGGTCTGAACCAGATCATTGTAGACCACAGTGCAAGTTGATGCTTGTCTCATTGGAACTGGTGATTCACCATTTTGGTATCTTTATGTCTTTTGGAAAAATAGTCCCACTACATAATAAACATATGCTATATTGCCAAAAGTATTGGGACACCTCTCTGAATCATTGAATAAAGGTATTCTGATCACTGCCATAGCCACAGGTGAATCAAATCAATGATCTGGACATGCAGACTGATTCTACAAACATAAGTGTAAGAATGGGTTAACTCAGAAGTTCAGTGAATTTAACTGTGGACCCAAAAGAGGACGCCACCTGTGAAATAAGACCATTTGGGATATTTCATGCCAAGTATTCCACGGCCATTTGTTAGTGGATTTATATCAGACGTCGTGTCCTTCAGGTTAGCTCCAGAACAGTCATACAGAGCTTCATGGAATGAGTTTCCATGGGTGAGCAGCTGCATCCAAGCCTTCTATCACCAAGGATGGGATGTGGTGGTGTAAAGCAGCAACCACTGGGCTGTAGAGCAGTGGACACTATCCTCTGGATGGACCAGTCACACCTCTGTCTGCCGGTCCCATGGACCAGTCTGGGTTTGGTGGTTAAGAATAGAATGGTATTAAAGTTCATCTACCTGTTAAGGCAGATGGCCCAACAGTTTTGGTGATATAGTGTAATAACCACTTACCTGTACAAATCAGAAAGTACAGCTTCAGAGGTGATTAAAATGTTCCTGACAAAACACATTTTACATCAAAATATGAAGCTGAATATATGGTGTAAAAGTGTTTGGTGTTACAGACCTTCTGACAGGCTTATGCCAGTGGTTTTAAAAGTCAAAGGTCAAACAAACACGCAGTGATGTAATGATGTGGGATCTGTGTTGCCGTTGCAGGTCCAGGGTATGTCGTTCATCGCCGCCGTGCTGATCCTGAACCTGGAGGAGGCTGAAGCCTTCATCACCTTTGCCAACCTGCTCAACAAACCTTGTCAGATGGCCTTCTTCAGAGTCGACCATGAACTGGTAAATGTACTACAACTATTATCTGTGTGTCTTTACTCAACTAAGTCAGTTTGGTCTGACATGGTTTATTGCATGTTTTCTTCCTCTTCTTCAGATGTTGAAGTATTTTTCCGCCTTTGAAGTTTTCTTCGAGGAGAATTTGCCTCACCTCTTCAACCACTTCCAGACCAACAGCCTGACCCCTGACCTCTATCTGATCGACTGGTGAGTCAAAAAGAAATCCTTCAACGTGGACAAAATGATCTACACAATTTAGGCAGTGTGTCGATGAAGAACAACAAAGGCTTCTACTTTTCATTTTACACACTTTTTTTCAGGATCAGTGGTTTTTTTAAATCAAAGATAAAATTAAAAAAAAAAAAATCACAGACCAAAAACCGATTTCACTGAAAACAAAAAAGACTTAAAATGAAACAAAGTGACACAATTGAAAAGCAATTGGGTGTCACTTTTACAGACAAATCACTAAATGTGTTCATAGGTTAATAGAGGAGGAAGGGAGCAGGCAGATGAGCTGAGCCAACACCTGGAAAACACCTGAACTGTGAAAGTCTTTAAAGGGAGCCACACAGCAGCGTCTGCTTTATAAAGTGACATGGTTGACATGGCTTTGATTGTGACGCTTGGTGCGATCCCTGCAGGATCTTCACCCTGTATAGTAAGTCCCTCCCCTTGGACGTGGCGTGCCGGGTGTGGGATGTGTTCTGTCGGGATGGAGAGGAGAGCCTGTTTCGGACGGGGCTGGGCATCCTACGTCTGTATGAGGACGTCCTGTTGCAGATGGACTTCATCCACATCGCTCAGTTCCTCAGCCGGCTGCCTGAAGACCTGCAGTCGCACACGCTGTTCAACGCCATGGCCAACACCCACATGGTCAGCAGGAACCGCCGCTGGGCTCAGGTCAGTGCACAAACACAGGCAGGATTCACGATCCAGCTGAGGTGGGAAATGTGGAGGAGCGTCCTAAGAGCGGCAAATGAGGCTCCACATGACACTTTCTTCAGCTTCTGATGCACATGCACAGATGTTTTTACACATTTTAAATGAATCTTCAACTGTGCACTTTTTTTGAAATACTGCTACCTAAGAAAGCAAGGATTAGTGCAGGTTCAGGAACATTTCTTTTCCTACAGCTGTCTCACTGCTGAACTCTTGAACTCTGCCCCGTGACTTTGGGCTCCTTAATTCCAGTCAAAGGAACTCTAATTGCTTCAGTATTTACAGGTCGCTGTCACTCATCCCTCTCAGTGTCCATAAGCGATGGCTGCACATCTGCGTTGGTCCACTTATCATACATTATTTCCATTGTAAAACACGTTAATACTCCTGGAATCTACCATTTATTACTTGACTTCTGCAGGGCTTTAAAATGCCAAATGTTTCCTATCTTGCTCAGGGTCTACCCTATCAGCAGTGGAGGCACACACCAATAGCCCCGCCCCTGTTAAACTACCCTGAAGTTCCTGTGGTGGAAACACACTTAATTTGGACAGAACTTTATGAACTGGTTTGTGGTCGGCCCCGTCCCGTTTTGCATGACTGACACCAGGGCACAAAGCAATGTCCATAAAGACATGGATGAGTGAGTTTAGTATAGTACCTATGGTACCTATATGACCACATACCTTCATCCCACATCAGTGCCTGAACTCACCAATGCATTTCTGGAGGAACAATCTAAAATTCAATCAACACACTCCTAAACCTGGAGGAAAGTCTTCACAGAAGAGTTGAATCCCAATACTTTTGGCAATATAGTGTATGACCAAACCATCCACTGAACCTTAACTTACGAATGAATTGTGTTTGACATGAACCTGTCTTCCTTCCTTTCTGTTTGCCTTCAGGTGTTTTCTGCCTTGATGAAGGATGGAAATAAAGAGACAGACAAAAACAGCAGCCCTGCTTTGAGAAGCTAACGCTGGCTAATGTTATGTTGACTCAAAGGAACGCCGGCAGCCGAGCCACGGCGCTCCTGAACACGACTGCGGCTTGAAGCTACATAGTGTGAAGATGAGCCGCGGTTTAGCTACGAAGTTTGAAGCAAAGGAGATAAAGGAGGCAAGCTGAGGAAGAAGAGGAAGCTCCAGGGTGTCCTTGAAATGGGTTGGGACCAAAGCATTTGTGAAACGGCGTCCTCCAGTCTGTAGTTCAGCAAACGGACATTTGGAGACGTTAAAGCTGACTCTCAGAGGAGGAGGGCCATCCCTTCACCTACAGCTCCATCCTCAGTCTCTGCTGTTCAAACACCAGTTTGTACAGATATTTGTGAGGCGTTCGTCCACACAGCGCCTCCCTGTGGTCATCTGACACTGAGCATCACGCCCTGTGTAATTCTAGAAGACTCCACTTCTAATTTGCGGTGCTAATTCTTATCTGTGGATTTGTGGGTCTCTCATGTAGGTCCTGGTGGTTTGGAGTCATACCCATTTTATTATTTGCTTGGTTTTGTAGCTGGGAGCGGCGATCGGGATCTGCAGCAGCACTTTGAACCTGTAGGAACACACACACATGAATTTGGTCGTGGAGCTCAGAAACCACACCCATGGAATTTTGTACAATGTTCTAATCATCACCTCTGCCTCTAGTCAGAGCTCTGATTAAGTACAGACTGTGATTAAATACTAATCAGTGATTTTAATTGAGTGTTTTTACAGGATATGAAAGCTTCTGTGGTCTTTTCTACACATTTCAAAGCCAAACTCTAACTGAATCAGTGGTGGATTTAAGTCTAAGTCACTGACAGTGTTTAAACAGACTCTAATGTTTTAGAACTAATGCATCAGATGAACAGTTTTTGCAGCGACAGGCAGTTTAAGTGGAAGTGAAACATGGATTTTTGACTTGTAGCAAAACAAGCCTTACAGCTCTTGTGGTTATTTGGCTTAGAATGTAAGCGAATGCTGATGTTCAGAGATTTTCATCAGTGTTCTTTGAACTTTCCTTGACTTTATCTGCAGTGCTCAAGTTCTATGAGCAGAAGTGTAAACCTAAACTAAAAGGGCATTAGGCAAATCTGCAACCCAGAGGAGCAAACCAAACTACACAAAACTACGTCTTCTATTGTTTTTATGGACGGTGGCTAAAGAACGGACCTTTTTAGTGTTTTTTATCTTTGCTTGTTACATTGTCTGGAAACACAGGTGGAAAGTTAAACTGTAAAAAACAGATGCACATCTTGACACCACCCCATTAATAAGCATGAAATTCTTAATGATACTCTATATTTTTAAATTTGAACAGCATTGGTTGAATAAGGGAGTTTGTAACAGGAGTATTCTAAGTGTGTCCACCAGGAGGCAGAAGAAAGTCTCACACTCACACTCACACACTCTGACGGTCCGTCGTTTAATAGAGGCAGGTTTGTTTTCGGGGGGGCAGCACTGCTGTAGACACGGCAAACATCAGGATTTGGCTTTAAAAGCCGGCCTCTCGCCTGGTTCAGAACGGATTCTTTGCCAAACTGTGAACATCAAACCTGTTTTTCTGTACAAATACTCGACTGCTGAAGACTGTTCACAAACCTCAGTCCACTTTGCCAACACTTGCTTTAATTTCCCGGTAGAAATGGCCTCCTCCACTCCACTGTCCTGGTAGGGGGGTTTCTCCTCTTCCATCTGAACGTTGGTGCTCCTGAAGGTGAAGTGAACCTGTGGAGTCTCCTCCTGTTGGAGGAACACCTGCTCCATTTACACTCGTATTTACAGACGGCTCATAAAGCAAATATCTCGTCCTACGGTGCACACGTACTGCCAGGTTCTACTGTATGTTCTACAACTGGACTGTAATTCATGACTAAGGAAGGAAAGCTTTAGTTTTACAAATACGAACCATGTCTATAAAATAGATGCATCACACAGATGTCAGAATAACTTCAATCTCAGAGAAGATCTTCCTTTTTCTTGTACATTTCTGAGGGTAAATTTACAATAACCACTTCCCCTTACTTCTCCATTTTTTTATTTCTTAAATCTTTCTAAATTCTGTTAAATTTTATTGTCTCACAGTATATGTATACCTACTTTTAAATTTATTTTTGCAAACGGTGTAAATAAAGGTATATTTTTGGGGTTTTGCTTTAAGGACATTTGATCAGTAACATCACCTAGAAAATGTCCAAACTAAAGCCTTAGAGGTTTGATGTATATTAGCCCAAAGGAGGTCATGGATCAGGTCCAGACTTTGACCCAAACCCTACAATGAATAGGAACCACACTATTTTCATTTGTACCAGTTTTTCCAGGTGATGTACATGTCAAAGTACAATAGTGGACGAGTGGTTTAGGACATCCTTAATTTTACAGGATCTCAAATACTATCATGAAGTGTTTTTGTGATGTAGCTGAGTGAGACAGACACAAACAAAAGCAATGATTATTTTTCGTTTACTGTTAAGAAATAACTAAACTGTCGACAGTTTCATCTTGTTTCATCTGGGATGTGTTTAATTATCTGAAACATCCAATTTTGACCTGGATGGAACTGAGCATGTGCAGAAGGAGAATGGGACAATACTGGGCACAGTTCAATGACGCAACAGTGATTCTTAGTGACGTTTATCCCAAATGCAGAGGGTGTGAGAAGAATGCCAGGCCTCCATGTCCAAACCAAACCTTCCAACTGCTGTCCACCCCAAAATAGATTAGAAAAACATGGATGTTCTCTGAGATTAAAGTACATTTGCAGGAAATTAAACAAAACCCTGTCCTATCAGTATTATTTAAGGAACTGATGGTGTCTGTTGAAAAAACTGAATTACAACATTAACAAAGTCAAATGTGTAATTTTATAAAAAGTCATGCGTTTGACTGTTTTTTGAGCAAAACCATTTCAATCCAGGGTAAGAGGGTTAGTATTATAAATGAATACATGAATTCCCACAGACCCAGTCATAGCCGCGTGCCACTGGTGTTTGTTTGGTTTGTTTGGTTCATCTCGTCCAGTCGAATGGTGTCATCGAGCCGGTTTCTATGACCATAAACATCTGATAACTGTTAGAAACAGATAATTGTAATAATCAGATTTGACACGTTTGCATTTTTAAAATGCGATAATCGTAAACCCTGCTTTAGACTCTCTAGTCCATTATTGGATTTCGTCTGGAGTTCGTAGGTACATAGTGATGGTAGACTCAATGTTCTTGTCTTCCACACGTTTGACTACGTAACTTCAGTTTTCTACGGTTTTAACTTTTTTCACAAATGCACAGATGTAACAGAATTAACTAAATCAGATTAACCTGTATACATGCAGGAAGACATTGAAATATTGGGGACAAATCCAGGTGTGTTAATCTGATTTATTATAATCAGATTACTGCTGTTATCGGATGTAATGGATCACATTATACCGTTTGCATTCACACTAATACTCTGATCGTTTTCTGATTTGTGGAGTCTTCAGATTAATATTGATCATGTAAACGGGCTCACTGGGTGTTTGAAAGGACGCCACCGCTGCTGCTGCTTTCACAACAACACAAAACCTTTTTACTTGAACCTTGAAACAACATCCAAAGTTCACGTCTCAGAGCTCCAACGTCGCTCCTGTTTGTTGTTCCTGGTAAAGTGAGACTTGGCATGTGTACGAACACTCCTTCGGCTTATGATTTTACTCTGTACATGGAAAGTTTCAGCTCCATTCCATCCCGACCTCTGAGAAACAAACACTACTGAGGACATGTGGACCAAAGACACACAAAGAAACAACTGTCCAGTTCAGTCACATCAGCCACTCAGTCCCTCCAGAAAAATGCAGGCAAAACTCTTTGATTATGTGATGGAAAATGCAGGGTTTTATGGGATTTTATGTGGTAAAATTGCGGGAATTTGCAAAAAATTTGCAAAGTTGCGAAAATATGCGTTTTACTGGAAAAACCAAACGAATTCTTGTCCCACATCCTGTTCTAACAAGGCTACTACTAAATGAAAAACGCCTAATTCCATCCCATAATAATCATACAGAAGTAAGCATACACTCCATCCCACAAAGTACTGGTTCCGTTTGAGTTCTTTATTTTTTAATCATGGCTCAAACGTGACTTTAACGTTCCTGAGTCACAAATGTCACAAATAAAAGAGCAGCTTCACAAAGGTGAGGTCGACCAGAACATCTGTTTAAGGCCAAACAGCCTTTACGTTCACAGAAGAGGATTTTCACTGCAGCAGAAACCATTTTCTAATATTTCGCGCTGGAAAAGTGGCTCCAGCATCAATTTTTTTCTGATGTTCCATCGTACAGTTACATGGAGTGTGAAATCGTCTGAACCCACTTTTCTGTAGGACATCAGGGACGGACTGATCTGTCTTTTGCAGATATTTGAGTCCGCAAATGAGATGCGTTTATCATCATCTTGCAGGACTTTTTCTGAGACTTGTGGTTAGTTTACAGTCTGTGGACATGTGAGCCGAGCATATTTCATGTCACATTTTACATCACTACCTGTGTCAAGTTACTTTATGCTGCAAAATGTGCATATTTTTTGCACAAATATGCTTTTATTGTGAACATTCTCCTTTTCGGTAAAAAGGCAGACCTCCGTATATTGTGCGCTAATGCTTGATTATGTATTGAATTGTGCGATCACATAATGGTTTTTTTTCTGGAGGGACTGACTATTAGAATGGAGAACAGGCGACAACAGCACAGACACAAACCAATCAGTGAAGTAAATGAAACGGGAATTCAGTTTTGACCAAGAATCAACATGGACCATGACCCAGTTGAACCAGTGTTCGAGAACATGCAACAAGTTTAATTCAAGGTGAATGAATTCAAGGTTAGATCATTTTACATTGATCTGTGGCTTTAATTTATCATCAGAGTTTATTTATCATCTGTGTTTTAGTCACATGTCACATCTTGTCAAATTGGATGAAAATTTTATCTTATTAATTTCTAATGATTTTTAGTGAACAAATAGTATTCAAACTGTTTTATTGTCCTTTACTGAGGAAAGTTGAGTGTTTTTGAACCTTTAAATCAATCCTCAGTTCATCTGCAGATGAATGGATGATAAAACTTCTGATATCCTGTAGTATCAGTGGGACAGATGGAGGAGCAGCTGCTCTTGTCCATCAAATGAAACAAAAAACCCTTTTTCACTAGAAGATCTGAATGAATTTATTTGGAAAAGATGTTTTCAAAATAGAAGTCAAGAGCACTTTAGACAAAGACACATCTTTCCAACTTTCTACTTGAGGGACGGGAGTACTTTGAATGTTTGTCTTTAGAAACGCTTCAGGTGTAAATGAACCTAGAGCTGCAGTAGATAGAGTTGATTGATCATAACTGATCTGTGCTGAAACTGAAACCCAACGCACTGCAGAAAAGGCACGTTCAACGCATGATATTTCGAAAAGCTCAAATGAGTTATGATGCTAGATTCAAACTGAATAAACTCCATTTATTTGCTCAGTGAGGACTTGTTTTTACAATATTATGTGCCAAAAAAAGCTAAACTATATTTATTTTAAAAAAGGAGAAGTGAGTTTGAAGAGCAGCCGTTATTTTCCCACAGTTGAACAGTGCAATGTCAGGGTTTCCAAACCGAATCCAGGGGGAACACCTTCGATAGAAAACACTTGAAATGAACCATTTTATTGGATTTTGACTCAGTAGAAGCAGAACTATTTCATCACTAATTCAACTTTTTAATGTTTGATTAGAAACATTTGCTCATGACACAAACTGGAAGAATAAAAACACTTTATGCATCTTAATTTTCAACCCATTTCAGTTTGTATAATGTTTCTACTATAAATTACAAATGATTACAAACTTTTGTGCAAATTAACAGAAGCTCATTCACAAAATAATCCCAGAAATATTTCCACTTTATTTACTAAATTGAAGATACATGAAAAAACAAATCCACAAAGAGGGTTTTCATCTTTAAATACTCCATTAATATGAATGAGCATTAGGGCCACAGAGAGACGTGAGATTTCAAGAATACATTTATATTAAGAATAAAGTCACAGTTTTACCATAAATCATCTAGAACTTCATTCTTGCCTGGAGATGAAGTCATGAATAAAGTAAATAAAGTTGTGTTATGAGAATAAATTGTGACTTTATTCTCATAATCCGACCTTATTCTTTAAATATAACTTTGCTTGTAATATTTGAAGTTCCTTTTAATGATTATTCTTTATTTACAATATTCCAACTTTGTCTCATAATTAAGCTGTGATTTTGCTTTTGATTCTGTTAATATTACGTTTATCCTGGAACATTAGAACCTTTTTGTTAATCCTGATGGTGCATCTCTTTTTTTTTCCTCTGAATATTTCAGCATAACTTCATCCTCTAAATGTTATCACTTTATTGTCATATTCTTACATTTTTTTCTTGTGATTTAACTCTTTATTTTCATGTTTTTTTTTCATTCTGTTTTTCCGTGGCCCTAATATTCAGTCACTTCAGAATCAAATCCATTTCTGTCAAAAATACCAGCTTAAATCTCCTGTTGTGTGTTTTTGACCAATGGGCCGGTGGCGTTGGCTCCAGTATTCCTCCATAAATGCGATGTCAGAGTTTACAGTTCAGATCCGAGCGTCGTACCTGCGTTTATTCACAGATTCCTCCAAAGTGCAATAAATGTGAACAGGAGATGCAGTGACAGTGTGATTACCCACAATCCTCAGCTCACTCCACGTTAAAACTTTGGATCCATCAGACACCTCAGCTCCGTCAGCGCTCACTGTTGTGTTTTATAGTTCATGTACATTCTTTGAGCTTTTGGTTTCTTGGCTTTTGTCAGATTTCATGTACAGTTTGGTTTCATAATGCCTTACAGGTCGTGTAAATAAACTGTAATTTTTTCCCCCTTTTCATATAATGGCCACTAGTTAAATGTGTAAATAAATATCTGCAAACAGAGCAGTGTTTGTCATTTGTCCTGTGGAGAAATCAGCTGTTTTGTTTTGTTTTTCCTTTCGTTTTGTTCCTTTCTTTTCCTTTTTTCTTCTCGGTAGTTCTTGGTTCAATTGGACTGCTTTAACTCTGGTTTTCTTTTGTTTTTCCTCCTATCCTTTCCTTTCATTTTCCTATTTTCTTATTTCCTCCTTTCCTTTTCCTCACACCTTTTCCTCCTTTTCTCTTTCCTTTCCCTCCTTTCTTTTCTTTCCTTTAACCTGTTTTGCTCAGTGCACTATTTTTTCAAATATTCATAGCTGAATCTGTAAATGAAACTAAATTGAAGCCAGTTTGCTTTAATGCTTTCGTTGTGGTTTGTTTTTTAACAGTTGCATGTTTGTGGAGGTGATGCTGTGCCCAGTTCAGACCAGCAGGTGGAGACTGAAGACCACCTTCAACTCCCCTAAAGCTGCTCACAGTCTGTTTGGGTGGAAAACCTGCTGATGGCTTAAGGTTTAGGGTGAATTCTTTACTCATAAACATGTTGTCATGGCCATCTGCAGTAGATCAGAACATGCAGATAAACCTTAAAGATCCTTGGGCTGAAAATCCCTTTTTTTCATCAGCTCAATAAAAATCATGTAGGATGGATGTGGATGTTCTCCACAGGGACAAAAGTATTGGGAGGCATGGAGTTCAGGTCTTTGACCAGGGAGCTGGACTACAGTCATAAAAACAAATGCTGTAAAACAACTTTATCTCGCAGCAGATATTATGTCATTGAAAGTGTTTGTTTGTCTGTAGGGCTAATTTTATTTGCAGTACATTTAGTTTATCATTCTACTGTAGTTCCTCATACAGTCGCGTCACATCCATGATGAAAAATCAGCCTTAGAAACTTAGAAGAAATACTGATCATCATAATTATTGACAACGTGAATATTTTCATCATATTATTTGATATAACTGTGAATGTGAATCCATATAGTGTCAGACATGCAGCATGTTTGACAAATCTCAAAAACTTAAAAACCTCTACTGTTGACAAAGAACTTGCGTTGATATTATTATAATTACAACAATAATCATTTTTTTAATTGCAAAAACCTCATAAATCCTCATAAACAACTAAATGGGCTTTAGCAACCTGAAAATAAATATTTTTTAATATTCACACAACCTTGATTTTCTAAAATAATATAATA
The DNA here is from genome assembly GCA_029814465.1 of Ostorhinchus cyanosoma. NCBI lineage: Eukaryota > Metazoa > Chordata > Actinopteri > Kurtiformes > Apogonidae > Ostorhinchus > Ostorhinchus cyanosoma. Next base: position 32,505,525 of record JAPTYQ010000008.1, read on the forward strand.
ATAATTGTGTTGTTGAGCCTGTGTAGGTGTGAGCAGATGCCGATGATCGCAGCCTTGTTCTGCGTCTCAGGTATTTCTGAGGCCTTTGGTGGATGTGAGGGGAACAGTCAGCGGAGGTATTTGGTCTGGGGGCTTTCCTGTGGAGGTGGGGCCAGAGGGGATGAAGGAGCCCCAGGGCAGGAGGAGGCTGAACGCCGGAGATGGGCGGAGCTGCACAGACACAGATAAGACACGAAACTAAAGGTAGATTTATCAGATGTAGAGTCAAAGGAACGGCATGAATGAAGAACGTTCACACATGAATAAATGAAAATAAAGCACAAAGGTGGAAAAACTGCACAAACTGTCAATCTAAAGAATTAGACTTTATGTGCATTTTTAAAGTTGCTGTTTGATTAGAGTCTATAAAATAAAATGGGGTTGTTTGCTGATGTTACCTATTTCCACTTCCAAATGAATCTGTTCTCTACGAGCAGGAAGCACAT
>JAPTYQ010000008.1:32593785-32605058 GCA_029814465.1 Ostorhinchus cyanosoma
GATCCAGTAGTGGCACACGCACACACACGCACACACACACACACACACACACACGCACACACATACGCACAGACACACACACACACATACATACGTGTTTTATCCTTCCTCAAATCTGAGCAGCAGCAGAAATAACAGCATTAGATCAATGTTCAAATGTACAAAACCTCCATTTTATGGTTTCTATAAAAACTGTTAAAGTATCATTTACTTTCCACTTAACTGTGTTATAGTCCATAAATGAATCGACTCCTCTACTGTCCTTACTTCAGAAGAGAAATTTCTGGATTTTGGACTATGTCACTATGTCACCTATCTCCCCCTATCAGCTGTCCTCCCGGTAGGAACACATCCTACATTAGTACCATTACTTCATGGTACCTAACAAAGCCGGTCCACTCACTGGTCGTTCAGACCCTGTAGACCACATTGGACCTGACATTGTTCCCTCACTGTCCTCACCGCAACTGTTGCTGTCACTGTCTTGTAATGTATGTGGAAATGACCAAAAATAGTCACTTGCCCAATAAAGGGTTAAACACCCCGTACCGTCCCCTTCACCCTGTTTTATGTCCACTATCTTCTTCATCTATTGTGCAGTCCTTACCCACCCCACCCTGTCCTCCTCCAAAGTGACTATTTACTCAAAGGTGTTGACAGCCATGTACCAGGTAATAATATTTTACGACTCTCCTGTCCTTTGTTACCTTAAACCCTTTCAGATCCTGGCTAAAGTGTTTAGCCGTGGGGCTCTGGAGTCCTACCTGCCCCAGCTGCAGGACGTTGTCAAGTGTGAAATCGCCAAGTGGTGCTCGGAGCCCGGCTCTGTGGACGTCTACAGCGCCGCCAGGTCCCTGACGTTCCGAATCGCTATCAAGGTTCTGCTGGGTCTGCAGTTGGAGGAGGAGCGAATAGTTTATCTGGCCAAGATCTTTGAGCAGCTAATGAACAACCTGTTCTCACTTCCTGTAGATGCTCCACTCAGCGGCCTACGCAAGGTAAGAGAGCACAGAAAGTCCTTCATAACCTGCAGCTTCTCAAAAAGAGTGAATATCAAGACAAAACTGAAACACAAGAAACAATCAAATCACACACTGACACATGTCACTCCATGTTCATTTCCTAGTCGGGGTTTGGTGAGTACAATGAAGGTTTTTTGGGCAAAAATAGTTTCAAGTTTTGATTTATCTGGACAAGTGAGGATGACAGTACCAATCTGTACAAATGTAGAAACATATCCAGTGTATGTTTGTAACAAAGACAGCAGGCTTGGAGGACATGTTCATTGTCAGTCTTCATGACATAACTTAATAATACTGATTTGTGAACTGCCTGAATGTGAGCTGCTTTTTGCATTTGCCAATATGTCATATCTTACACTTGTTAGTAATGGATTTAATGTAATTCTGCTTCTGTGAACAGAGCAGCATAAAATGTATTAGTTATTGTGTGGATGTTCTCCACTTCCGTCATCCACCCCACCTGCATTTATGAGGGACAGACAAAAATGCCCAGGGTCCTTCAATAGCCGATGTGTTGTAATTGTGCAGATGTTTCCATTGACAACGTTTTGTTGACAAATTATAATATGATTATACACAGCCTAGCCAAAAAAAGAGTTCCAAACCCTAGTGTTTCAGTGGATTTCCTTTATCTTTGATAGGTGCACACATTTACAGTTGCATGGTTTATATACATTTATTGCATTGGCACAACATTTTTGGAATACGTAACACCACTGAACCTAGATCTAATCAACTGAAGCAGCCTCAGATCATAACACTGCCCCCACAGGCAGGCACTAGGCATGATGGGTAATTACTTCATCCATCTCTCTTCTCACCCATCCCTCTGGAACAGGGTCAACGTGGACTCATCAGACCACACGACCTTGTTAAGTAGGTTGTTCCATCTAATATATATTAATCCCAGGCCAATGGAAGGCTCTTACCTATTTGCTTAGTTAAACTGAAGTCATTGGCCAGGCTGTGTGTAGTATCTGGCATGTAATATGTAAACATGTAAAATGGGAGACTGATGTCATGAAATCATGTTGCATGTCACACTAGTTCTTATGGCATTAGGCGTGCTCTACGTACGCATTTTCGTCCTTTCATGTGTTAGTCAATGTCATTTGGTTGCGTGTCAATTTACACCAAGATCTCCAGTTCACATAAATGTAAACCCCAAGTAGGGATGGGAATCGATTAGAATTTAACAATTCCGATTCCATTATCAATTTTGCTTATGGATCTGATTCCTTATCGTTCTCTTATCGATTCCCTTTTTGTGAGGGAATAAAAGAATTCAAGCAGGTGTGTTTGCATCACCTGTCCTTTATATTTCCATCTCTGTACAGAAAATATAACATATACAGTATGCACAAATAAAAAGAACAGATGACGCAGGATCCGGTTCAGTGAGACTGAAACTTAAGACGCTTTACTAATTCCTCTATGTCTCCTGCTGTTGTGCACCTCATTTTCCTTTTCCCTACATTCGTAAACTTTTATTTGAGGGGCAGGACGATTGTTGCCCTCATTGCGTGGTATTTGATGTTGTGTGAACATACACACGGAAAGCTTATAATGCTTACAGATAACACGGCAAATAAAAGTGACATGTATATTTACGCGACTTCCTGATATCACGTTGAAAATGGAAAGATTTTTTTCAGAGAATTGCCTTCATGATGTTAATACAGTGTTCTCCATCCAGGGGATAAAGGCTAGAGAGATCTTGCATGCCAATATGGAAAAAATCATTGAGGAGAAAATGGAGCGGCAACAAGTGGAGGAGGAGTATCATGATGCCTTCGACTACATGCTATCGAGTGCTAAGGAGCACGGCCAGCAACTCAGCATCCAAGAGCTAAAGGTACTGCAGTGAAGTATCACCTACAAAGTTTAGTTTAAGGTTTGCCATTGTCGGAGGTAAATTAGCCTTTTGAATCTGCACAATTTTTACCCTGATGTTTACAAAATGATGCATAAACTTTTGCTTATGGCATTTCCTGAAAGGTCCAGTGAATCCGAGCATGAGGGAGCATTAGCATTTTGAATCCGTGAACTTTTGCTTTGGATTATGGTGTCATGAAAAGTGCCATGAACTTCTGTTTAGGGTCAAGGGTAGAGTTAAAATAAGAGAAGTATGAGGCAAAAATGCATATATTAGAGTTCATTTTAGAGAGAACAATCTGTAGTTTCTATGTTTAGCATGTAGCTTCCAGATGACTCAAACATAACCCGACCTTTCTTCCGAATCCTTAAATTGAGTTGGTAGACGCTAAAGGGTTTAATTCAGATGAGATGAACCTAAATGAAGCCACGCCTCCACCTTCATCCTACAGGAAACTGCAGTAGAGTTGATCTTCGCTGCTCATTCCACCACCGCCAGCGCCTCCACATCCTTGGTGCTGCAGCTTCTCCGTCACCCAACGGTGGTGGAAAGGGCCCGAGCCGAACTGGACGCAGAGGGCCTGGGCTACGAAGCCCACAAAAGCAACTGCCGGTCCACCGTCACCATGGAGACAGAGGCCAGCGCTGACTCAGAGACCACCTGTCTGCTGACCAAGGAGGGTCATCACCAGAATCATGACCCAGGTTTTCCGTGGTCCCAGTCTCACGTACCGTACCTGAGTCTGGACAAACTGAGTCAGCTTCGTTACATCGACTGTATCGTCAAAGAGGTGCTTCGCTTCCTGCCGCCGGTCTCTGGTGGATACAGGACCGCACTGCAGACCTTTGAACTTGACGTAAGTCCAGGTCTCTGAGAGCTTGACATTCATACAAAGACAAGGAACAAGTATGTTTCTGTCAGTCACAAGTCACATCAGATCAGATCAATAAACTACTTTGGTGCATTTGGTGCATTAAATATTCCAAACTACAATGTAACAAAGATATTTGTTTTTAAAGAGCAGAAAAAAGACAAGAAACAACATTGTCTTCTTCTTTTCTTTTTTTTAACCAACTTAAAAAATTAACTAAAATGCAACTTCCTCATTTGTCTCATGAACTCTTAAAAGGTAAATAAGTCTGCTCAAACTTTAGCCCTTTAGTAGCTTTGATAGACTCAAATGAATGGATGATAACTGAGGTAGTATAGATAATAGAAAGAAGAAGAAAAAGGTATGGAAAGGCATATTAGCTGTTTCACACTTCAAAGTCCAAACCTGGGTTCTTCACACTGCACTAGACCTGGTCTGATAGGGATTTTTTAAGGATACAATGATGATAGTTTGGAGCAAATAAAGTGATAATAACACTTTTGGAAATTAACCTAATCTTTGACTTTGAATAACTATTCCACTGAACATCTATGTCGACATAATTAATTAATCAATCAATCAGCCTTGAACAGAAAACCAAACTCACAGCAAATGTATCTTGACAGAGTCTATTTTTAATTCATTGTAAAGTAATTCCTGCTGACAAAAAGTCCATTGGGTACTTTTGGTTTTAATAGTGGTTTAATTGGTGGAACCTATTAATTGTTCGTCCATTTAGTTTACAAATGAAAGTTTGCAAGAGTTTGAGATGTCAAACCTACATCCTGTCATCTTCATCTATGTAGACCATGTCTCTTTGTACTTGATATTGATTTGTTTGTAGCCAATTGCGTCTGGTTGAAATTAGCCTCTGCTTGAGAAGCTGAAACTGGTGAGAGGCTGCCGGTCTGTAATCCTCCTGAAAGTCTGCCTGAAACATTCCAGAAAGCGTGTTCACTCTAGAAGCATTTATGTCAGGTTTATGGTCTGGAAGTGGGTCTGAGGGAGTTTATATACACAGCATAGGTAGCGCCTCTATGTTCACACAGCAGGTCTTAACGCACAATTCAGATTTTTTTGTGAAATCTGATTTTTTTGTGTGCTCGTTCATATCACACATTAAATGCGACTTTAGTTTTGAGTATGAACTGAATGCGACCCTGAAGTGACCCGAATGCACAAAAGAGGTCCTGATGTAATATGTGACCACCCGCTCCAGTTCTAGGATACAGAACTGTTTGTCCCATTTTAATGATGTAAAGGTCCGATAAATGCGACCTGGCTGTTCAGACTGAAGTCTCATTGCAAAATATCAGATACGTATCAGATTTAGGACCACATATGAAAGTGGCCTGGGTCGGCTTTGAAAAAATCGGATTTGTGCTGTTCAAACTGTCTTTAACAGATCAGATACAGGTCGAGTAACAGCAAAGAAAAAATCAGATTTGGGACACATTTGCCTGCAGTCTGAACGTAGCCTAAGTAAACGGTTCCTGGTGGACAATCTGACACTTAACAAATGAAAGAGGCTGCAAGTTTGCATTGATTCACAGGTTATTTAAAATCATAATGTACCCTGTCTTTACCCATAAGCAGCTGGGATAGGCTCCAGTGACCCCCGTGACCCTAGTGAGGATAAAGTGGGTTCAGATAAGGAATGAATGAATGAATGAATGAATGAATGAATGAACGAACGAATGACTGACTGAATGAATGACTGAATGACTGAATGAACGAACGAACAAATGACTGAATGAATGAATGAACGAACGAATGACTGACTGAATGAATGAATGACTGACTGAATGAACGAATGACTGACTGACTGAATGAACGAATGACTGACTGAATGAACGAATGACTGACTGAATGAATGAATGACTGAATGAATGACTGACTGAATGAATGAACGAATGACTGACTGAATGAACGAATGACTGAATGAATGAATGAACGAATGACTGAATGAATGAATGACTGAATGAACGAACGAACAAATGACTGAATGAATGAACAAACGAATGACTGACTGAATGAATGACTAACTGAATGAACGAATGACTGACTGAATGAATGAACGAATGACTGACTGAATGAACGAATGACTGACTGACTGAATGAATGACTGAATGAATGAATGACTGAATGAATGACTGAATGAATGAATAAACAAACGAATGACTGACTGAATGAATGACTGACTGAATGAACGAATGACTGACTGAATAAATGAATGACTGAATGACTGAATGAATGAACGAACGAACAAATGACTGAATGAATGAACGAATGACTGAATGAATGACTGAATGAATGAACGAACGAATGACTGACTGAATGAATGACTGGCTGAATGAACGAATGACTGACTGAATGAATGAATGGCTGAGTGAATGAATGACTGAATGAATGAATGAATGAATGAATGAACGAACAAACAAATGACTGAATGAATGAATGAATGAATGAATGAACAGACGAATGACTGAATGAATGAACGAATGAATGAATGAATGAATGAACATTCCTCATAGAATGGTGAAAAAGAACAAAAAATTACTAAAAGTATAAACGACTCTTCATCTGATGAGTAGCTCATCACCTGCTCTATCAAGGCCTCATCCCTAAATTTGAAATGTCTTTTCCCTCAGTGACCTCAGCCTGTCTCTGTTTTTTGCAAAAGCACACAGAGTTAAATGTTTCATAGTTTGTGACCAAGATTTGGTAATGAAGATTCCATAACATATGTGGCAGCACTTAAAAGTCATATTATGCTGTTTCAGTTGCTGTTTCTGTGTTACTTTTGTTATTTTGCATTTGCTTCAAATTCAATATTCAATACATTACTGTGGAACCAGAAAGGGAAAACCTTGTTGCATGAATTTATTTTCCTTTTTTGTTAATTACAATATTATAATATAGATACTGGCAAATATCCAGAAGCACTGCAGACTATCTCTGTCAAATCAAATATCTCTGTCACATGTTCTGCAAATCTTAAAGACAGAATTTGTAGGATTTCTTTTTACCAAGACTTATGCCATTTATCTTCACTCACAGGGTTACCAGGTCCCCAAAGGCTGGAGCGTCATGTATAGTATTAGGGACACCCATGAGACCGCTGCAGTCTTCCAGAGCCCGGAGCTGTTTGACCCGGATCGTTTCGGTCCAGACCGCGAGGAGAGCCGGTCAGCCCGGTTCAGCTATGTGCCGTTTGGCGGCGGTGTGCGCAGCTGCGTAGGGAAGGAGCTGGCACAGATCATCCTAAAGACTCTGACTGTGGAGCTGATTGGGTCGTGCAAATGGACCCTGGCCACGGAGAACTTCCCCAAGATGCAGACGGTCCCGATCGTGCATCCGGTCAATGGGCTACATGTGCATTTCAACTACAACTACCCACTTTAGAAGCAGAATCGCTCTGACAGACTTTACAGATAAACTCCTGCAAGAAACATTTTCAGTGTGCTGCTGGATTTAAGTCCATGAAAGGATTCTCACAATCATGAGTTTGGAGTAGAGCTTCTTCAGTGGTACGGTCCAAATCTAAGGAACCACTTCCATGATGTTACTGAGGTGCACAGCACATCGCTTTCACCCTGACCACAGGACCAGAATGACTTTACATAGATAAAAGAACCGGTTTTAAATTGAATTAGAAGCAGAAGCATCCATGAACCTGGTGCTAAAATGACATTCTAACAACTCATGAGCCTTTTCCCCTTCACTTAACATTTGCAAAACTTGCAAAACAGTTAAGGTGCAGGGACTTCAAAACTGTGCAGGATCTGTGTGAGTTCTACTGATGACTTCTGCAGTTCACCGTCTGTGGAGCAGGTTCCAGACTTATGTCACTGAACTGGCACCGACCAAGGCACTGGAAGTGTTAGCTGTAATGTTTCCTCATAAGAAAACTAAATATCTCACCTTGTCTCAAAAATGTGACATTTCTAACTGAAACCAGATAAGCGGCCGAAGTGGTAAACTGTTGGAACACCTGATGAATACATTTCACGAAGGCTTATAGACAAAGGAGAGGCTGGACTGTGCGTCTCCAATGCAAAACCCTCTTTCTGATGGAACTTGCACTTGATGTTCACACACATTCCTACGGTCTGGATATCGCCATCAAGACAAATAAAAACTCTTTTAAAAACATGAATGTGACATATATCCTTATCAGTGCTATTATGTGTGTATCAAATGAAGTAGCATTATGAATAAGCTGTATTTAAAGTGCAGATGTATCATTTCTGTTGTACTTTTTCTCCATCTGTAACATTATTTGCAGTAATTATGAATAGCTATAGACACTAACCTATATTGTAAAAGATTGTCTGCCAAATCCTGTTTAGCTGTTAGAACATAGGAAATGTTGCTTAGAGCAGCATACTTTTGTAATTACTAAGAGTAAAATTCTAATTATTGTTACTATCGGTCTAATACTAGGACTGTCTTGAAGCCTGATAGATGCGCTGTGAAATTTTACATATGGATGGATTCATGGAAGGAGATAGCACTTTCTCCACTTTAAGGAGTCTGTATATATTTGTCCTGTTGATGCATTCATGGAGATGTAGCTGCTGTACAGTGGATGTAAAGAGTAAAGTAGAAGATGTTAAACTAAAAATATTTGTCGTGGTTTAATGGCTTTGTCATGCTTTGATTTTTATGAAGGAAATGAAAAATCTATGTCCAAATATGCTCCAGAGTTCTGCAAAAATCACTGCCCCCGTAGGCCTGGACTGTAGGCACTAGGCATGATGGGTAATCACATCATCTGTCTCTGAAACAAGGTCACTCTGGACTCATGACCTTTATCTATTCAACGCAGTCCAATCTTTATGCTTTTATCAAACTGATGTATGTTTCAGAAATGAGAAGATACTGCATCAGTTCAAGTGTCCATAGAGTCTGTTTACAATTTAACACATTTATTACAAAACAACTGAAGAGACAAATCTGTGGAAATGATTGAAACAAATCAAAAGTAGATATTGAAGTGTTTGTTTTGTTTGGATTGTCCCTCATGTATTACACCTCTTAATGGGCTCCATTATTAGCACAGACACATCCAGATGGTACTGGATCTCCATCCATGTTGACTGTAGCATAGCCTCATCCTGGTGTCACTAGCTAGGTTTCCGTGACAGTTTTCCACAAAATAAAAGCGATATTTCTACAATTTCCACAAAGTCTTGTAGGTGTGTCCATTGAAGAGTGTTTGGCTTCTGATGCATGATTCTAGTAAAGTCCTGTCTCGTGCCATGTCGTAATTCTGGTAAAATACTGAATATTTCTGGCAAGACGCTGGTTTAAAGCAGATGTTTGACTCAGTTTGATCCAAAACTCCACGGTGTTGGCGCTGTAGTGTCGGTTCATCTACTGCTATTGCACTAACTGTCTTCAACTAAAGAAGAAGGGAACGGAGAATCATCCCAAGGCAAAGTCCTTATTTACGGCAGTGGCCACGCACAATGGATTTCTGGGAGAGAATTGTACATTGGGAATTCTCCAGCCAGTTGTGGATCCAGAATTTCCCGATGATCCGGGTACCGTTTACTGAACTGTGTGATGCTCTTGAACCTCTGGTGTCCCCAGACTCGTCCTGCAGTTCCTCCATTAAAGCCAGTGTCTATTGGCCTGAACAGACTAGAACCACCTGTTCTGATCCAGGGTCAGCAGAACCACTGTGCACACATGGGTGAAAAAGCACAAAATGTGTTGCCATTACACTTTCTTGCGGTACTTTTATCCAAACGTCTCACAAACCACCTCATGAGAGCGTAAAAACCTTTTTGCGATCTTGAACAGTTTTTGGGACATTTCAGTGTTTCCACTTCCAGTTTCCTATTGTGCAATTTACATTTTGCACATTTCTGAGAGGAATAGAACCCCAACTAATGGCATCAGTGATCTTTTGCTTCAGGTCGTTGTATCTTTGTTCAATACACAATATCTTTAACATAACAACATAGAAAGAAATCCAGGGCAATGATATCTGGTGAGTATATAGAACTAATCTGATTCATATATCTCATCAATTGCTTTTCTAATCAATTTTTTTCAAATATCAAGAGACTTTGTGGATGCCCGGTGCAATATTACATTGATCAAAATTGTTCCTTGTTTCTTCATATTTTGAGGAAACATTTGAGCATGATTTCACTCAAAACAATTTAACATATTGTTAATACTCAGCTGTGGGAAATATAGTTCAGGAGATGCAACACTAGCACAAGATTCATTCATAGTAGTTACACAGTGTTCATATCTTGACCTCATTAGAGCCAAAACTCCGAGTGAGGTCAGCGTTGAGGTTAGAGCTGAGGACATGTTGAGGTCACCGCTGAGGTCAGCAGGCATTTGCACCACCACCTGACCGCCTTCATTGACAGGCAGAGAATGGGCTGAAGCTATGTGGCAGAAAATTAATGGGACACAAACAGCCTGGCCTAATTATGTCTGCTGCAGGGCCCCGTAGCTCTGACGAGGTTGTTATCTGATGGACGCTCAGTCACTGTGAACTTGGCAGCGTTTTTGGACCAGAGTTCACTGCGGTGCCAGCGTCCGCTCAGGTCAGCCACCGGTCAGCTGATGGGAGGGTGCATGGGAACCAGAGTGGGGACACAACACACCACAGCGCTCAGTCCTGTGCATTATACAACACACCGACCAAACGAGCCAAGTGGGAAACTAAAACTGTATTTTTGGACCTACAACTCCAAGTAAGAGCAGCTGGAGCAACTGGAAATGCAAACTGAAAAAAGGAAGCTTCGATAATAAAATGTCCATTGACCTTCAGTTCATTGTAGATATGATGAACACAACATATTTCATCTTCTGTCTAATAAATATATAACTAGTAAATTAGAGACTAAAATATATTTCACAAAAAAGACGTGGATTGGACTTTGTATTTTTCATCTCATAACAACAGTATCCAAGTCGTCCTCAGAAGTAATGAACTCTGTGGTTCAGACTAAAGAGGACATGGACCGTCCAGACTACCACCAGTACCACGTCCAGAAGCCGGGCTCTGTTATGGTCCAGGGTCAAAGGTCAGAGTGCAATAAACTGTCCTACAAGATGACATTTCCAGGGATGTTCACATTTTAACAAGACAGTTTAAAACCCTACTGACCATTCTGATTCTGGCCCTGGCCCCGGCCTTGGCCCTGGCCCTGGCCCTGGCCCTGGCCCTGGCCCCGGCCCTGGCCCCGGTCCAGCCTGATGAATTCCACACTGGTGCATCTGGAAACAGCAAACTGACAGTAAAGACGCCGCACGCCTTAAGTCTCATTTAGAGTAAGAATGAGAGGACATGAAAGCCTTCGTGTCCTGGTCCTGGTCCTGGTCCCGGTCCTGGTCCTGGTCCTGGTCCCGGTCCTGGTCATGAGAGGACATGAAAGCCTTCGTGTCCTGGTCCTGGTCCTGGTCCTGGTCCCGGTCCTGGTCATGAGAGGACATGAAAGCCTTCGTGTCCTGGTCCTGGTCCCGGTCCTGG
>JAPTYQ010000008.1:32693922-32709621 GCA_029814465.1 Ostorhinchus cyanosoma
TTCTCCGAAACTCCAGTTAAGTCCTTAGCTCGATTATTGCCAATAGCTCGATTTAGATGTGCATGTAAACGTACTGAATGGGTTCCACATAAAACCTTGAATGAGACTGAGATTCATGAAAAACCCACATGTGGATTAGAAAAACCATGAGGATCCACACATTTAACACAGTGTGTTTATTTAGAGTCTATAGAAGAGCATTTACAGCCATGTTTTCAGATACCTACGTAGATTTAAATGTCCATATTTGGGTCCTGTTTTTGGACCCAATATTTTATTAAAAATTCATCAATTTTGGGATGGATCAGAGCAAGAGTATGATTTTTATGCCTTTATGAGGTCATCATTAGGTCCATCCTGGGGGGAAATATGTCTACATTTCTCTTTTATTATTGGGTCTAAAAAGCAGTAAAAGTGCCAGGTACCAAAATAAACCCACTTTCATAGAAGCACCTACATTTGACCAAAAAAGTAAATTTTTCTTCAGTTTTGTCTGTTTTTGATAGAATAACCTTTGAATTTACTATGATCTTTAATGAACATCTACATGATAAGTAACATAGATATAGGAAAATATGTGAATTTTCATTTTAAAATGTGAAATACCAAGGATAATTTTGTAATGCATGATGATAAATCACTTAAGAGGTTAAATAGTGAGAAAAGTTTATTTGAGAACTGCCACAAAAGTAGCATTGGTTCTTTAAGGGTTAATTTAGTGCTTAACACAAAGACATCAGACTTACACTGCAACATCATAATACTCAAGTCAGTTTTCAATCAATTTTTGTTCCAGGGCTGTTTTTACTGTGTGCTTAATGAGAAAAAGCAACAATTTCCCAAAAACTAATTTTTCACTGAAAAGTTTTTGTGTTTGCAAGAGGTGGTTTTTGAGGCAAAGTCAAAATGGTGTATTGCGCAAAACTACAATGGAAAGACCTTTTTGCACAACTAGAATTACATGAACAAAAAAAAAAAAACAAAAAAAAAGGATGTTACAACAAGAAAAGAAGAAGAGTTTAAAACAAACATGTCGTGTTACATGTGGACACATCAGGAAACCCAGTTTTCTACAGGATAGATTCAAAACAACAGATATTTATGTTCATCCCCGTTTATGGAAGGACTTCTACTGTCATCTCGCAATAATAAACAAATCATCACATTCTGGATTCAATGGAAAAACTGACACCACACACTTTTGTTTTTTCAACATTTAGTAAATATCTGTAAAGTTTTACGCGTTTGTCCAACAGAAAAGCAACAAGTGATAAGAATGACAAAATGGATGAACCTGTTACTTCTGAACTAGAAATGTTATTTGAAAGATTGACAAAACGTTATTCTACAAGACCACTAAATGCAACAAACTATTAAAATCCAACTATTAAAAAAATATAAAAAATCTGAAAAAAACAACAACCATGAATCCTAAATCAAAACGCAATGCATCCATTATCTTTGCATCATAAAATGTTCATATTCTGTCACCGGCAGCTGTGTTTGTTTATTGTGAGGTCATAACATCCATAATTGAAGTGATTATAGTACATTTGAATCAAATCCTTTAGGGTGTTCCTGACCCTTTAGAATGAACACTGTTTGACCTTTGGCCTCTTTTCAGTTCATCCTTTTGCCAAATCTGAGGGCATTCGGTCAAACAGTTCCTGACATATTGTTTTGTAAAAAGTCTAAAAAGGTCTTGAGTCTCGTTATCCTGGAATTCCACAAAGCCTGTGGGATCATATGAACCTGCTAAACACCTGTAATGACAGAATTAAAAAAATAATAATATTCTGACTCAACAACCAGTTGCATACAGTACAATATACAATAAAAATACTAAAACAAACAAAAACAAACAATAGGAAACAACAAAAATGTACACACTTAGGTGTGTCGAGGCTCTTTACTAAAGACATAAACTAGAAGCAATATTTTATAATGTATAAAGCGATTCAACCTTGATATTTGTACATATTCCATGCTAATGTGGTCCTTTATTTAGGGTTAAAAGAATTATGGCACATTGTATTGGTGATAAAATCCAGAATGTGAAGGAAACTGACATGAATTTAAATGAATGAACATCAGATTATTCCAAGTTAATATAACTGTAAAAATATTTATCTCTATATTTTTATTTTGCTTTTTTATTTTATTTTTTTACTGTACATTAGATAAGATGCTAGCTCACTTTAGCTATCATAAGTCTGAATTAGCATATGACTTCTACTGCTAATAAACCATAATGTGCTGTGCACTTTTAATACCCCTCAACTAAATATAGTGATTACGTCATTGAAAAGACATGTCACCATTTCCTCTTGACAAAGGAGGCCAAGGTGACCTATCTTCAATATTCTTCTGCTTCATGCCAAGATGCACCCACAGTCTAAATGTGGTGCAGACATGTCCATGCATTCATCACATAAAGTGATTATGTCAAATGGATAGAAGGACAACAAATAGATTACAATACTCTGCCAGCATGAAGTTGGCGGAGGGGTAAAACTGAAAGTAGCGACAGAAATGTCCACTGAAGAAGAATATGCCTCTTGGTCTGGCAGCCCAGAAGACCCCCCCCCCCGCTGTGCATGCTGGTACCTGCTGAGTTAACCTGTTTAGCATCAACCATTGATGCTTTGACTACGTATATGTTAAAATGGTTCCTGGAAGTCTGAGGGTGTGAATCTTTTTCCCCCTTTCTGACTTTTTTGTGTGCTCATTCACATTAAATCTATCAGTTTTGAGTATGAACTGAATGCGACCCTGAAGTGACCTGCACGGACAAAAGAGGTCCTGATGTAATTTGTGATCACGCAGGCATGAGCTGTTTTTACAGAAAAAAACACACCTGGGATGCAGATTGTGATGTTTGTCACATTTCAATGATAAATGAGACCTGGCCGTTCAGACTGAAGTGGCTTTGGAAAATATCAGATATGTATCGGATTTAGGACCACATATGAAAGTGGTCTGGCTCGGATTGGAACCAATTGGATTTGTGCTGTTCAAACTGTCTTTAGCAGGTCAGACACAGGTCACATATGGGCAAAAAATGGGGTTTGGGCCACATTTACACACTGTGAATTAATTGATTCTTACCAAGATAAAAAAAAAAACAAAAAACAAAAAAAAAACTTAGATTTTGATAGAGTTAGATAAGAGTTAATTTCTTATTTTAAGTGTTCATGCATCTGTCAGTGAAATTCTCTTGCTGCATGGACAGATATTTCACTTGTTTTGTACCTTTTTCCTCAGATTTAGTATATATATATATATATATATATATATATGTCTTTTTTTCTCTCCAGTGACCCTAATCCTCGTCTGTAGAACGTATCCTATGTGTACATTACTAATAATTGAGACAAATGAACAAACACCTGATGATGTAACATTTGTGGACACATTGGATTGAACTCCATGTTTTGCATGATCTCATACTGCAGCAGAGTGAACAGTATTTGTGCCTGTTTGTCTGACAGTGTTCCTACAGTTAATATGAATATGCATATATGAATATGGAAGAGCACAGATCTGATTATGTGTGCTTTTATCGTGCTTTTGCATGTTCCTCAGTGCAGCGCCGGCCTGGGCTCTGACTGTGGCTGTTATTTATGCTCCTCAAACATGGAGGTGGAATGCAGTGACACCCAAATGAATGAGCATCCCGATATGTCAGCCATCTCACGAATGTAACCTGAGAGTGGACTGTACCGCCGCTGAGGCTCTGGACGACGCCCATGAATGTCCAGCCTACAGCCGCTCCTCAGAAGCCCCAGTGTCAGTCAGACCCGCTCCAGTACTGGGGCCCAGAACGCTGACTTTGTTCCATCCATGCATTGCTGTTTTTTATAAGTGCAGAATAAAAGCAGGAAGGGCTTTCAAACATATAATTATAGACTTTAAGAGTAAACATGTTTATCACATAAACCACTTCTGAATTTCTCCATTTTTTTCTTAAATCGTGTTCCAAATGAAAAAAAAAAGCTACTCACTTCTGGAGGCCATATTCATTAAGTTGTGCTTCCTCTGTGGTCTGTTTTCTTTTTGCTAAAGATAAGCAGGATGATCAGATTAGAAATGGAAATAGAGAGTGGAATATTTGTGGCTGTTGTCTTTCCATCAGAATACGCCTATGACACCATGTTGTGTAGAGACAGTGGATTGTACTGCAGAGGGCAGCATCACCACTGACCACAGAGGTCCAGTGTCCAGTGCACTGGACAATAAACTGGACATGAGGCAACAGTTTTCACTAAGGATGTACAATAACTATACAAAGATATTGGAAAAAAAATGACGTCATTAATGAAAGTTTTCACCAATACATCCAGCCCATAATAATAAATCTAAATTGTTTAGATTTGGTGCATTTCACCAGTACACAGTGCATGTTGTTGCCATGCAAACCACCATAAAAAACAAGAAGAAAATGTGTGAATCAGTCCATTGTTTCTAATAGACCTGGGCGATATATCGATTTTATCGATTAATTCAAGTTCTTTTGTCGCAGACAATTTAAAAAAACTTAACTTAAACTTTTTTTTCCTCCTCTTCCTACAGCGCACTTTTTGCTCCAGGAGGTTCCAGAGCACCCCGCCCCTTGTTTCCTTAACAGAGATACACACATAGCAATAACATGGCTACCGCTAACGCGAGTGAGAAGTTTATTCCAACAAAAAAAGAATAGCATCATCAATAGTTTGAACCTGGTTTGGGTTTTCGGAGACAGATGTGGAACAAGTGACTACACGCTGCAAAGTATCTGAAGCCCATTGCAACAAAAGGCATCAGTACAACGAACTTATTCCAGCATCTAAAACAGAGGCATCCAGCCGAGTGGGAGAAACACCACAAGACTGCTACAACCAACAAACTCCCACTAAAAAGCAGTTTACTGTGGTGGAATCATTTAGCAAAGGCACCACGTCTGACAAGGAAGGGGCACGACAGACAGGGATCACTGAAGCGGTCGCTTTGCACATCACTAAAGATATGGCACCCATATATGGGCCATTCGACCGGATTGGTTCAAATTCAGGGTTGGAAAGTGTGAAATTTTTATGCTCCTTTGGAAAAACTTTGACATATCCATGTTGCACCACATCTAACCACACGCTGATTTTCAGACTTTGCAAGACATTTACTTCAGACTGATATAAACTTATTATTCAGCAGGTGGACATTGAGGATCAGCAGATATGTGCCAGTTTATGGATGAAAGATTTAGGGTGTGGTTAAAACCAGGCTCCGCCCATGGACTAAAACACTTTGTGTTTCAGTAGTGACATGAAAACATGGGACAGCAGTTTGGATATGAAGTATTTTAATTTTTAAAAAATATCCACACAATCAATCTCATTATTTCAACTTTCCTATAAAAGAAATCAAATGGATGTATTTAAAAACTAAACTTAGGAAATTAGCAAAAATCTTTTATTTCCTATTTTCATGAATTGAAATTTTGGGGTTAGAGGTTGGGACAGACACCTTCAAATAGGAAGTAACATATTAAGGATTATTTTTATTATATTTAATTTTGTATTATTTCAGTTAATATATTGTGATTAATTAGACCATAATATGATGTTTGAACAGATGTAAAGTCTGAATATCTAATTGTTTTTTAAAATGTGTTTTTCATCGTGGGACTGAAATTTGAAACAATTCAGTAGAATGCCTCATATACAGTGGAAAAGACGGGGTTCATTGACTTTATTGAAAACTACAGACCCCAGGTACTATGTGCTACCAAGCTACAAGTATTTTGCTGAAGTTGCTTTGCCACATCTGTAAAACAGCACTCGTGAGAAAATCAGCAGAGCTGGAGGGGATGGTGTTTTATTCTGCAACGACAGACCAGATATGTTTACTTAATTTTTTTACTTAATTCAAGCAAAAAAAATCTGCCAATGGAACAAGTGAAAATTATCTTGGTAAGAAAGCCTGCAAAAGCCTGATAATGACCTTCAGGGGTTCTGGAAGAGGGAAACATCTAAAACATGCAGGTTAGTGGCCCTCGAGGACCAGGATTGGACACCCCTGCTGTAAGCTGAGGGTCACATCTTATAAAACCCTCCAAAATAGTACAGAATTAAAAGGGCATTCATGAGAGAACATCCCTTAAAGAAGAGGTTTAAAATATTAAGCAATATTTCTACCTAAAATATTCAAAAATGACATAAGTTATTTTACTGATTAGAAGAACACTTTGGGCATGTATGTGCTGCTGAGATATGACCTGTATTATCAGACCATCCTGTCTTTGTGGTAAAACCACTTTGTACCACTAGAGGGAATATTGAGCCACTGTGACCTCAAAGCTTAAAGATCAAAGGTCAACTCAGGTTAATGTGTCCACTTTAGAGGGAAATTTGGTCTTAGAATTGGACCCATCCAATTAATCACAGTACCTAGCATTAGCATTAGCATTGGCATTGGCATTAGCATTAGCATGCATAGTACACATTAGGAGCCGTGAGCTGCCATTGAAGGTGCTCTGGGACCAACTCCAGATCTTCATCAGGGGCACTAACAGGAAAATAAACTGATATTTACTTGTCTTTAACGGTGGGGAAAACTACAGCACCTGGAGGAAACCCAACAGTGCAGACAGAACAGGTGAACTCAACACATATGAAAGGACTGGTGATGTTCTGTAAACACATGGACTGTTGAAGCTTGTTCATGCATAATAACAACCACCACCAGCTGCAAGATCCAACATTAGTCTCTCTTTCATGGGACATATGCGCAAAACTTTAACGATATTTATGAAATGTTGAAAAAACAAGTGCGTAATGTGGGTTTTTCCATTAAATCACAAATGCGAAGAATTGTTACTCCACCCCCCAAAGGGGAGGCGAGGGTATTGTTTTTGGTTTGTTTGTTTTTTGTTTGTTTGTTTGATTGTCAGCAAATTTTACATAACAACTACTGCACTGATTTCCATGAAATTGTCAGGAAAGGTACGAGGTGGTCCAGAAAAGATCCTATGAAATTTGGTGAACGTAGGTCAAGGTCACTAAAATGTGTTTTTGCAATGATTAGAGAGAGGGCAAATCAGGTAAAACGTTTGTGAGGTTTGGGGTTTGTTGCGCCTGGCACGACTAGTTTATTTATTATACGAGATGTCAAGGGAAGTCACTTCATAAAGGTGGTGACATAAATATCTGTTGTTTTGAATCGAGAATGCTCGTTACCCCTCTATCCTGTGCAAAATTCAAAAATTATTGGGTTTCCTCGTGTGTTCAAAAGTCTTCTTCTTCTTCTCTTGTTGTAACATCCATCCACATTCTTTTTTTTTTTTGTTCATGTGACTCTAGTTGAGCAAAAAGGTTGTCGTTTGTTGTCATTGGTTGTCAAGGTAATCAACCACGAAGTACAGTATCTGGGGAAGTATGAGCATTAGTTGAAACACCTAGTGGAAGGAACATATCTGCCATCACCCAGTTCCAGTCATGTCTCTCTCAAAACATGCTGCGAAGAGCAAACTTGGCAACGAGAAACAGGCAATTTCAGGAAAAGTGGGAGACGGAATATTTTTTTGTGGAACACAAGGACAGCCCTACGAGTGTCATATACACAGAGAAAGTTGTGGTGTATAAAGAATACAACATGTGACGTCATTACTCAACTAGACATGCTGAGGAGTTTACAAAATACCAGGGAGATGTGAGAAAGAACTGGGTCTCCAATCTAAAAAAAGAAAAAGTCTATTAGAGAAACAATATTTATTCAAGAAAGCAAACAAAGAGAATGAAGCAGCAGTCGAAGCAGGGCTGGAAAGACATTCAAAGAAGGTGAGTTCATCAAAAAGTGCATGTTACTTTTTTAAAAATTTTGATTTTTAAAAATTTTTTATTTATTTTTTTACTTTTTAAATTTAAAAAAAAGTGCATGTTACTAGGTGTGAATAAAGCAAAGAAACCCTTTTGTGTGGAACACTTAATGCGGCCCAGCTCGACCCAGACTCTACCTCCAGTGGACCCCAGGTAAGATGAGTTTGAGACCCCTGTGCTGGAGCCAACAGTGGAGGGGGGGGGTAATTTGAAAAGTGGAGGGCGGGACTTCTCCATAAGGACCGCAACATACGTGACAAGGGTGACTCTCTCTCTCTCTCTCTCTCTCTCCCTATTTTAACTACTAACTCATGAGTAATGGAAAATCGGAGCTTGACAAAAAATTGTGATTTGATTTATATTGTGATACATATCGATATCGCCTGATATGAAAAAAAAATATTGTGAAATGATTAGTCTCCATATCGCCCAGCCTTACTCTGCAGTAACGCTGTTTGTTTTGATACGGCTGGTTCCTGTTGACCTTCTCTTCCTCACCATTGTCACAGAGCTATACCCTAACTATTTTTTCTATGATGTTGATGGTAATCTAACACTCTGATAATCCTCCACAGTCACATGAAGTGAAGAGGAATCCAGTTCACAGGATGAGGCAGTTGAGTTTCCACCAGAGTCCTTCTTTGGGAGCACAGGAGGATTGTCGTGTTTCCATTCCACACACACAGACACACACGCACACACACACACACACACATTACAAAACAAAGTTCACGCTCTGACCACACCCACTGACTTCCTGCTGGGCTAAAGCAGGTCCGGAGCAGATCTCAGCCCAGGGTCTGTCTGTAATGTAAAATGAAGGAACGATGAGCGCTTACAGCCTGTGAACAACGCTCTCTGAGTGACATGCATTTTTGAATAAGCGCCTGATTTTCTGGTTGTCAGGCGGGAGCTGAGGTGTCGACAACCCATTTCCTAAAGACTGTGTTTTCCATGACATGAGTAATTAGTGATGAGAGCTTCAAACTGTGAGCTGGAACAATACGATGGGATTTTATGAGCTGAGCCTCAGTCTGCCAACGCTTTCACTTGACGACACAAGACAAGAAAAATACATGAAAAATGCATCCCCCACTAAACATACAGTGAATCAAGTAATTAAAAATAAATAAATACATTTATAATAAAAGTTTTCAACCCTTAAAGACACAAACATCTACTGGCAACCAGAAAACTCTACTGAAATATTTAATAGCTGCTGATCCTATTAATTCATGTAAATAATTGGTGTAAAATACAGTTATTCATCTTTTCAAGGCCATTGGATATGTCCCATTTGGATGTTCGGATGCTCCATAGTTACCGTGGAAACACTGCAATCTTCTACAACATTGATTCACCAGTAAAACCCATGGAGTTGGATCAGAAGTCACTTTTCCATTGACCCTCAAATTGCGCGATTATAACTTGCACATAAAAATTGGAGTGGAAAAACAATTTCACCAAAACTCTTGTTTTCTGATGAAAAGTTTTTGTGTTTGCAAGAGGTGGTGGCAAACATGGTATATCACACAAAACTACAATGGAAAGACCTTTATGCACAACTAGAGTCACGTGAAAAAAAACAAAACAAAAACAGATGTTGATGAATGTTACAACGCACAAACAAGAAGAGTTTTAAAACAAACATGTCACAGTATGTGTGAACACAAGAGGAAACTCAATCCGTTTTGAATTTAGGACAAGATACAAGGGGTAACAAGCGTTCTAGATTCAAAACAACAGATATTCATGTTCATGACTCCTCATTGGAATGACTTCTCATGACACCTCGAAATAATAAATAAATCATTGCATTTGTGATTTAATGGAAAAACCGACATACGCACCTTTTTTTAACATTTAGTAAATATTGTTAATGTTTTGCGCATATGTCCAATGGAAAAGCGACTAATGACAGTGGATGGACACAATGGGTTTATGTTCATTTATTCCAACAGATCACTGTGTGGATGCAAAACAACTTTCTCCAACTAAACTCAGACCAGACTGAAGTCATCGTCTTTGGTCACAAAAACCCAGAGAAAGTGTCATGACTGTCAAATGTCAAAGCACCGTGAATTGCCTTGTATATGAATTGCGCTATACAAATAAACTTTGCCTTGCCTTGCCTATTGATAGATTTGCTGAAAAAGTCACTTTTTTCAGTTTTCTCTGTTTTAATATAATCACTTTTGAATTTACTATGAGTTTTCATGAACATCTAACTTAAATAGAGGAAATTAAATAAGGAAAATACATGATTTACGATGAAAAATGGTAAATATAGAGGATAACATTACAATAAATGTTCACATCACTGGAGAAAGGAACTGCCACAAAAGTAGCTCTGGGTGTTTATGGGTTAAACCAGGAGTGCCTGTGTATACCTGTCCAACTTGGCACCATAACAGCATGTAACAGAAAATTACATTATCTGCATTTATTAGAAGATTTTGCTATTGTCAACTTTGGGAGAAAAGCTGCCACAAAGTAAATGCCGTTGGTAAAACAATGCGAACAGTGGATGCCTGGATCCCCAGAGGGGAGTGGCAAAGAGGGACACTGGGTGAACAGTGATGAACAGATGAAAGAAAACTTTGTATTAGAGATTATTCGTACAGACAAGTCAATCACTGAGGGAGTATACAGATGGATCCAGAAAAGGTCAATGCGGTGCGTAATTGACCTACTCCATCTTCTAGGAAGGAGGTGCAACATTTTCTGGGGTTTGCCAATTTTTACAGAAAGTTCATCCGGGGGTTCAGTTCAATCGCCTCAAGTCAGCTTTTATTTCTGCTCCCATTCTAACTATTCCTGACCCTATGTTCCAGTTTGTATTGGAGCTTGACGCATTGGACATTGGGGTGGGGGCTGTCCTATATCAACGTTCTGCCAATGATAACAGACTTCATCCCTGTGCTTTCCTCTCTAAAAAAAACTGTCTCAAGCAGACAGAAATTACGACATCGGAAACCGAGAGTTATTGGCTATTAAGGTGGTCTGAGAAGAATGGTGTTACTGGCTGGAGGGAGCGGAGCAACCATTTTTGGTGTGGACCGACCATAAAAACTTGGAGTATATTCATTCAGCCAAATGACTCAACTCCAGGCATGTCAGGTGGGCACTATTCTTGACCCGTTTCAGAGAATGGAAAACCTGATGCCCTGTCACATATATTCCCGTCGGAAAGATCTTTCCAGGATCCTGAACCCATTCTTCCAGCTCATGTCTCATTGGTACCCTCTGCTGGGACATTGAAGACAGGGTCAAGAAGGCCCTTCTGTCCCACCCACCTTCTGAGGGGGTACCACCCAACCGTCTGTTTGTTCTTGTCTCACTCCATTCACAGGTTATTCATTGGGTTCACACTTCAAAGATATCATGCCATCCTGGAGTGCCGGGGACATTATTTATGGTTCAACGGAGGTTCTGGTGACCAGCTATGGAAAAAGACGTTGCAGAGTACGTGGCAGCGTGCCCCACCTGTGCTGCCTGCAAACCCTCCCATCAGTCTCCCATAGGTCTCTTGTGACCCCTTCCGGTAGCTCGAAGACCATGGTCTGACATTTCGTTGGATTTTGTGACTCAATTACCAGTTTCTGAAGGTATGACCACTGTGCTTACTGTTGTTGATAGATTCTCCGAGATGGTACACTTCATTGCCTTACCAAAGCTGCCCTCTGCCAAGGAAACGGCGGAGGCATTATTGAATCATGTTTTTCGTATTCATGGATTCCCCAAAGACATTGTTTTGGAGCGGGGTCCTCAGTTTGCTGTGCAGTTTTGGCGCGCCTTTTGCTCTCTTATTGGATCCTCTGTCAGTTTCTCCTCAGGATATCACCCCCAGTCTAATGGTCAGACGGAAAGACTCAACCAGGAGATGGAGACCTGTCTAAGATGTCACAGAATCCGTCCTATGATTACCCCTCCTGGTGTGTGCATATAACCCCTCTGCTTCATTCCAGTCTTCGCCAGTTCATATCATCACTCGTGAGTTACTTACCAGCGTTCCTGAATTACCAGTCTGTCTGTTTCTCAACCTGTTTGGACCTGAGCTTTACCTTTCCCATGCCTGTGCCTTCACTAGCTGACTGCCTTCCTGGATTTTGGACCTTATCTGTTTTTACGGTACTCTGTCTTTGCCTGTTCCTCGTGCTGTTGCCGGTTAAAAGCCTACGTGTTTGACCTTGCCTGCCTGTCTGACCACCCTCTGCCTCCTTCTGCTTCGGTTCGGGTGTGAGACCCAGTTCACCTGTTGCCCCTCCGGATGTCATTCCTGGACCTGGGTGTGGGATCTCCGGACCCTGCTTATTTGTGGATGTTTTTTCTGCAGAGAATCTTTGAGTGATTCTTAATAAAGACTGACTTTAAGTTTATATCTGTATACTGATCGAGCATTTGGGTTCAGTCTGTAGAGTCCGGATTTGACAAAATTTACTTTTAGTTAGTTTTCAAAGGTCTGCTTCAAATTTGATTGACATATGGTGGTAACAAAACTACAGAGATACACTGTCCTGTGAATAAAGGCTTTGTAAAATGGAGGAGACATCGTGCATATACATGTCCCTGTAATCATTCACAGACTGAAAGGGAACTTCCACATAAAATCCAATCTTCACTTTGTATTTCCTAACTAGATTAAGAACGTTAAATATACCCTTCTCCTATATACAAGTGTGCTTTTTATTGTATTTACCATCTTTACATTCCGTTCATGAAAACTCACTTCTAACTTAATTTAAACACTTTGCAGAACTGTTCAAGCTGCGTCTGCAGTTGGCATTCATTACATTTACTACTGCAGCTGATTACAAAGGGAAGCTGACTCATATGAATTATGATATAAAGCAGCTGTGATATTTCAAAACAGAATACTGTTACATTTTGCAGCCAGCATGATTTACCTGTCTTTAATCCTGCAGTATTGAAATATCTGTGCTCACTCTAACATCTGCTTCTTATGAGTAGACAAACATCAAACACCTCCCACCAGCAACCAGATAGATGACAAAACACACACACACACATATAGTGAAGGAGTGGTTTTCCTTCAGCAGGTAAGGATCCTGCAGCAGTCAAGCATCCATCTGGAAAAGAAGTCATGCTCATAAATCATAGCGTGCAGCATGGTGGGTTGGCAAAGTGCTGCGACCGCAGTAAATGTGCGTGTATTCCAAAAAAAAAAAGAAAAAGATGTTTGTGGAGAAGCCAGGGCTCCATGTTTCCCAGCAGCAGTGACCAGAGCTGCAGACTGTAAAACACTTAGACTGGGTTAATGAAGCTACTGCTGTGGACGGCATTGACCTGCATATGCAGAACAGCAGACGCGTCTCCAAGCTTATGATAAACATGTTAAATGCATATTTATTCCCTTCTTTCTTGAGTCTGTTTGTTCATGCAAAATGATAGATGATAAATAGATTCAAAATAAATGATATTTAATTGTGATTAATCAAAATGAATCCACAGCAACCCTGTGATTAATTTGATCACACATTTTTATTGTTTGACAGCACTAATATTTATATATTTAGAGCTATATATGGGTGTAAATTTAGAGCTTTATATATAAATATATGTATATACATATTTGTATAGTATTGATCATTTCTTTCCTGCTACTTTTATTATATTCATTATATATGAACTTCCAAATGGGTCATATCTGATGAAGAATAACTGTATTTTACACCAATTATTTACATATCTGAATAGAATTAGTGAATAAACAGGTATTAAACAGTTTAGATCAGTAGATGGTTTGGTCGCCAGTGGCTGTTTGGGTCTTTGTGGGTTAATATAAGTGACATATAATGGGGGGAAAGTATTGAACACGTCAACGTTTTTCTCAGTAAATGTATTTTTAATGAGTCACTTAAAATTTTCACCAGACTTTGGGATTAACTCAAAAAGTCCAGCCAAAGAATCTAAACATTATGTCCATATGTAAATAAACATATGTGAAATAAAGTAGAATGAAACAGGGTTAGGGTGGTGATGATCGCTTTTGATGATTGATCACTGTTCTCGGGCATTAAGCTGTGTTAAGCGTTTTCGAATGTCCCTCTTCGTCTACTGCTGCTGGACCAAAACAGCCAAAACAGCCAAAAGATCTTCCTCTTCATCTCTAGAAAGTCCTTTGGTCCACTTAGTTGGTTCGGAACGAATGCAGACTTTATTTTTTTGTTTGGGTCAGATCGTATTCTCATTGCACTTTTGCAACTGGATCAAATTGTGTAAACAGATGCATGCATTTGACGAACTGCACTGGTATTGGACAGAAAAGTTGGGGGGGCGGGGTGAATCAGAGACGGTGGGTGTTGATGAAAACAAACACGATGGTCCTACATATGTGACCATTGACCAAATGTCAGTGAGACATTCAGTGTCCTCATTGTCCACGGCTCATGGCTGCTGCTGTTAGCTCTAACTACTGTACCCATGCGGCTCGGCTACTTCTAGTGTTGTCGATTACCCACAATGCCATGCAGCTGCAGTGGCTCATCAAGCACATAAAGATGCATGGTTTCTTGGTTTGTTTCAGCTTGAGGCCAGAAGTGAAGTGAATCAGCCCAGAGTCTGTTTGGAAACGTGCAAAATCTAAGCAATTTAGACTTATTATTATGGGCTCTATTTATCGGTGAAAACTTTAATTAATTATTTGAATGACATAATTTTTTTCAATATCAGCGATAGTTATTGTGCATTCCTAATAATGACCCTCCAGTTTAATCTGAGTTTTTATGATCATCAACATGATCAGTGAATTAAATATAGAAAATACAGAGGATAATATATAATAAATGGTGATAAATCACTTGAACAAGATTAAATAGAAAGAAAAATTAATTTGGGAACTGACACAAAAGTAGAAGTGGGTCTTTATGGGTTAATGTCAGATGTATGTATTGTAATTTGTTATTTTTTCATTGCTCACTCTGGTGAATTACACCTGATACAAACATTAAACTCATTACTTAATTGTGATGTATTTTTAATTAAAAGATTTAACATGTTGATGGGAAAAAAGGGACAAGATTAGACTAAGATTCAGCCTCATCACCCAACCACTGAGGGTGACTACATGAAAACAACAGGATCTAAGAGTTTATTGGTGATTTTTAATGCGTATAGAGCGTTTACAAAGCAGTTAGCCTTATATAACCCATTTATAAGGGTAAAGTGGGAGCGTTTTATGGACTATTTTAGACTATTTAGACTGTCTACTCTGGAAAACGCATGTATTATGGTGTTGTGGCAACCACATTTACCAGGATGAAGAGACAGACCATTACCTTAATGGAACAAACCAAGCACTTTACCCTGAACTGCCTTCATTTTGACCAAAGCAAGTTTTAGAGCAAAGCAATGGACATAAATTCAAAACTACATGAGAGTTTCAATATATTACTTTATAGATTGTAATAAGACTACTCCTATTATGCTTCATTATGTCTAATAGTGTAAAATAAATAAATGAATAAATAATAGTGATGACTAAGAAGGACTTCCTTTTTATCTCAATAGACCATGAGATATTGTGAAGGCGTCGTCTTCGTTGTTGTCTTCATCACCATCTTTGTCGTCATCTTCATATTACTCACCTTCGTCGTCTTTGTTGTCTTCGTTGGCAAAGTCATTTTAGTCATCTTCGTTAGGAATTATCTTCTCTGACGAAACTACTGGTCAGACTAATTTAAAATTTTATCTGTATCTTTCTTGGGACAATGTCTACAAAGTTTTTTTCACAGTTCTGAAAATGTTTAATCTTAAAATTCTTGGCCTTTTTTTTAATATTAAAAATGTGCCTTTACTTATAATGGTCCATATTTTGATGGTTTATAAC
>JAPTYQ010000008.1:32730485-32745847 GCA_029814465.1 Ostorhinchus cyanosoma
TATTTCTTTATTTTTCATTACATTTGTTTGTTGTTCTGAAAATAGTAACTACTGAAATAGTTTTAAGCTAATTGTGCATTTCCTGTTTTGATTTAAAGAACTATTGTCTTGGAGCAGTCTGACTGAATCTATTTGTATTGTTCAAGCAAAAAATCTGAAGTTAATTTTAATTTCCATAACAAATCATTCCAGGGAAAGCATAAAGTGATTTTACAATATTGATGTTTCTTTCAATAAAAGTTATAATTGCACCACTGTTACAATGTTGTTGGGGTTGAGGGGCGCCAGGAGATTTTTCGTCCCACAGACAAAGATGGAGAAGGGTTAATATAAAATGCATCAAATACACTGAACAGAACTTGTAAAATCAATGTAATTGGTGACATATAACACAAAATAACAAAGTCAGCTGAAGCGCTGTGATTCTCTCAGACCTTAGTCTTTAATGGAAGTCGGATCCAGAGGAAGGTAGCGGCAGCCCTGTGGGGGGAAGCACTCTGTGTGACCCGGGTCTGGAAGCAGCTTCAGACCCAAGATCCAAGACATCTGAGTCTGTCTGCCTCATCTATCATCCTCCACCGTGGAGGGCTGAAATATTACAGGGCTTCCACTCCTGATGCCTCGTCCAGCTTCGCTGAAGGCAGGGGGCCGCGCTGAGGATGACATCATAAAGATATAACCTCTTCGCTCACAATACGATACGAGAAGTTTGAGAAATGTTGGCGTCTGTTAAGAGGCTGAATGCTGCTACTGTGGAAACCCACTCCACACAGAAAGTGATGGATTTAAAGTCAGTGGTGGGAGAAGTGTTCACACTGGTCAGACTCCATTACAAGAAAAAAGGACTGTATTCCAGTACAGTCAGTGTTCACTGTGCAGTAAAATGGATCCTGTCAGTATTTTACAAGTATATATGATTTCTTAAATTCCTTTTACTGCTGCATTCATGTATATGTTGCATTGTACTTCTGCACAGACTATAATGTGAAAAGGATCTGAATCTGTCACATAAATGGAGTAAAGTCAAAAGCCCAATATTCACCTCTGAGAAGTAAGGGAGAAGAAGAAGAAAGATGTATGGGATGGGTGGGACCTCTGGGGGTTTGATGGGGGCACACGACAATGTCACTCATGACCCCCCCCCCCCTGTTGAGATCCTCTGTGCTAAACAAACGTGAAATATCCACTAAAGTCGAGTAATAAAATGTACACTCCACCACACTTTCAAATACTATACAAAAGAGGAACCTGTGTGCATGTCACTGGGGTTTATTGTTGTTTCATTTATAAAAGAATCCAACGTGATCTCAGAACATTGATATCACGCCACTTTGTTATTTGTATGCATTATAAGCTTTCCAAATGTATGTTCACGTCGTTATTATCCCCCTGTCCAACCTGAATCAATGCGTCAAATACCACACACTGGGCGTTAGGGTTACATGAACCAGGGATCTTAGAGTAAACGGACACGTGACCAAATAGCGCTGAATAACACACAAAAGGTCGAATATGTGTACGTATAGCACACCCAATGACATAACAACTGGCATGACATACAACTCCATTTAATGAGATCAGTCTGAAAGAATTAGTGGGATTTACTGACAATGTGATACAAACAAACATGCCATCACTGTGCCTGTGCAACTTACACCAGACATGACTTAGACTCATTAAAAACGACTAATGCACAATAATGGAGTGTGTTCCTGCACAGATTAGACACGAAGAGCATCCTGCCAAAGTAAAGTTTAGTGAGTCTCCTCTAATCCTGTTATGTATTAAAGTGTGCACCTCCCACACATAGTGCAAAATAAATGAGCAAATCTGTTGGAGTGAATCAGTCTGATGAAGGAGGGACGGCAGATGGATGAACCCAGGACAGATTTACTGTAGCTCTGGTGTGCACAGGTCTGAGAGCAGACATTTGGACATGGATACTAAGGACATGTCCCCCCCATGAGACAAGGACGTCGGCTTGATTGAAGTCAATGCAGAAGTACGATAAGGTGAAAAGTGGAATTTCTAAACATCTGTTTGCAGAGTGAAAGTTTTCCTTTGTCTTGACAAATAGCTTGAGTTTAGTTGCATTTAAGAATTTCTCTTAATAAAACCATCAAATGATTTGGTGCAAAACACTGAACCCCAAGTTGCCCCTGTCTTCACTGTTTCAATGTGTGAATGTGTGAATGTGTCTTTGTTTTCTAGGTGATTATGATGCGTTATAAAGCATTTACCATCACAGACCATCACAGGTTCCTCGTACTTGGTCTAGAAACAGCCCAAACTCCTGGTTCTGCACATCCACAAACTGGATCCTATTGTTCCTGATTATCCTGTCAAACCAACCACCAGCCTGGCTTCTGCCATCTTTAGGCTTGTCAGCAGGTGTGTATTTCTTGGTGGATATATCAAACTGTGTCATTGAGATTTCCACTTTCAAATATCACTCATTTGCAAACACTAGACAAAATAACTTTCTTCATCATAATCAACACTTTCTGGATTTGTTCGACATGTTTAATTGGTGTAGTGGTGAGTTTTCAGGCTTCACAGATACAAGGTTTTGCTTGATTCCCAGTCTGACTCCACTCATTCTATGTTGAGTTTGCTGGGTCTTTTACATATATTACAAATATTTTTGATGAATTCTTCTGTCATTGCCCTTGAGCAAGGGCAAAGAATGAAGATCTGGAGTCGGTCCTCGAAACCAGTTGAAATCACAGGCAGGTTGTGACTGTTTTCTTGTATCTATATCTTACATTGCTGGCACTAACTTTCACCTGAACTGAACTTTTAGCAGCCTCAGGATTCGTGTACATAAATACATTATATACCTTACCTCTCTCTCTCTCTGTATATATCAGTGTCTCTCTGTCTTTCAAATGCCACTCAGTATGTGTGAGGTACGAACATCAGGCCTTATAGACAAACGTCTGCACATGTTCAGCACATAAAGTCCAACATCAGAGCAAACTGTCTAATAATGTCTAATTAGCTGAATTATTTGGACATGGTGTGAAATTTTAATCATTAAGGTTTATGTTCCATTTTACACTCAGATTGAGGTGCCCGTTGGCCATAAATCCTCAACCATGTTGGCATGATTGACCTTTATTCATGGACCTGATGCTTAATTAGGCCATCTCTTTAAAGTTGAATGTAGTTTTAGTTTGCATTAAAGAAGAATGTCCAACTGTTTGACATGTATTAGGGCCTAGTGTTAACTGCTTGTTTTTTCATGATTTAAAATAAAAAAATAAAAAAATGGAGCGATCATCTTGAAGTTGGAAGAAGTTTAAGATTAGAGTTTTTAGTGCGGTATAATCTTCAACCCATCCATTCATCTGCACATCTTCAACTAACTGAGCATATTTAGGGCTCTGTGCTGTTGTGTCACTGGAAATCCCAAACTGTTCCCTGTAGCGAGCTGAGCTTTAAGGGCCGTGCAGGAGTTCTCCAACCTGCAGAGCGGTGAAAACTCCAGCTTCAGCCCTGCTTCACTTTGGACTGCACCACATTTCTCTGGCAGGTATCAAAAAGTTCAGCTATTGAACTTTGGAATTCATAGAGCACTGGTGTGATAGACTGCTAATATGCTTATATCGACTTGTGTGTAACTCAAAATACTGGTGCTGGAATAATTCTGATATCAGATTCAGAATCATCATTTCATTTTAGAATAGTATCACCTGATGTGGGTTGGCATTGAGCTTTAGATAAAATCAGGTATTTTTTTCATGTGACATCACTGTTGACCAGGGAAATCCTCAGGGTGGCTCCGACTGCAGGCACATTAGTAGAGTGAGTAAAGCCCTCACATTAGCATTAACCTCTGCTGAACATCAGAGGGATCATCAGGGGCTGAATGAGGGGAAATCAACCCAAAACTCTTTTAGTGTCCCCAAAACATGGCATTTTTTCAAACTGAACTGAAATAATGACAAACACTCATGCTGAAACTAGAGCCTATAATTTAGTTCAGGCCATAAACAGTTGTATTTAAGCCGAATTTCTGTGAATGTATAAGCCTGATAGCTTTTATGGACTGTGTGAGTCATGGAGCTCAGTAAAGATGATGAGACTTACTCAAAGCGACATTTAACAGATCGCCTCAATAAACGCTCGGCTTCCGAGACGGAAGGATGGTGGGCGAGAAGATGAAACCAGAGAAAAGTAGCTCTCGGTGTTTAAGTGGGGGTAGACTGCCCAATGTGGGACAATGTGGGACAACCAAGATTTACAGGAGCTGCTGGACCCGGACCCCACTCACCTGCTGACGTGTGTTATTACAAGGTGATTTATCCGAGTCCAACCTGCACACAGTGATGGCTTTAGCAGCCAACACACACACACACACACACACACACACACACACACACACACACACACACACACACACACACACACACAGCAGTGTTTGTTCCTATGTCCCTCTAGAGAAAAAGCATTGACATCATGTATTTCAAGCAAGCCCCTTAGCCTTTATCCTAACCACCCTGACAACTGAACAGAAATACTGTCTAATAAAGGATGAATATTTCAGTGTCACAGACATTTAGAAGAGTTTTCTAGTATGTCTGCTTGAGTGTTTTTCCATTTCCACCTTACATTTCAAAAACAGTCTCATTAATTTTGATCTACTGTATTTAAGGAGCATTATTGATGATTCTTGTTTCACTTTAAATATGGACAACATTGTAATAATAATAATAATAATGATATAATACTACTACTACTAATAATAATAATAATGGATTAGATTTATATAGCGCTTTTCCATTAACGCATACTCAAAGCATGTACAGTGGATCCATCATTCATTCACTCACACATTCACATTCTTCACTTCATTTTTTCTTTTCACATTCAATTAAGAATCCACAAATGGAAAATGAAAAAAATGACTGGTTATTTTATTATTCATGTACAAATAAAAAAGGAGTTGTTTTTCAGTCTTTTGATTGTATGCACAAATTAAAAAGTGGAAATAAGCAAATGGACCAAATGTCGGGTGTTGACATTTTTGATATCTCATTTGGTTTGACCCGAAACTTACTGACTTTTTGTGTGTAATTCAAAGTGTCTTCTACCTAGATTGGATACTATGGCCGCACTGTATTAGACAAAACAATAATACCTGGAAGATCCATCCATCCATCCATCCATCCATCCATCCATCCATCCATCCATCCATCCATCCATCCATCCATCCATCCATCCAGTCAGTAAAATGGTACAGTTTCCTTCCCACCACCACAGGACATGTACATCACCCAGGTCACAAGGAGGGCACACAACATTATCAGGGACCACACCCACCCACAGCACACACTGTTCACGCTCCTGCCGTCTGGTTGACACGACAGGACTACAACTAATATACTACAAATTATTAGACCACCCTTGTGTTCTTCACTTTCTTGTTCATTTAAATTCCTGGTACAACTAAAGGTACATTTGTTTGGACAAATATGATAATAACAAAAATAGCTCAGAAGAGTTTAATTTCAGAGCTGACATTCAGGCATTTTCCATTTGTTCATGATAATAACCAAATTCACTTAAGATTCTGACCTGGTTGTGAGTCTAACAAAGTGTATCTGCAAGACCAGGATCCCATGAGTAGTAGGGAAAGTACTGGCCCAAACTAAATTTCACTATGGAAGATAAAGATTAATTAAACTATTAGAGAATAAGGAGGGACTTTGAGGACATAAGATGACTCGTCTTCCTTATTATACCAAATCATTTATTAAAGTTTTACTAACCCAATCTATCTGATCCCTCCAACTCAAGTTTTCATCAATAATGACTCCAGAATGTAGTTTCTGTAGCACTTTGTGAAAACAAGATGCGCCTGCTCTGCTTCATCCCACATGTACCACTAGTGTTGACACAGTCTGTGGGCTGAGTTCTACTGGATGAGGGTTCACAGAGAAAATCAGGAAACACTTGTCCTCAAACTGGACACTGAATACAAACATCCTCTACAGGAGGGGTCTTCCAGTCCGCCCCTAGTGTTCTACAGCACCGTGATGGATGGTTCCCAGGCCTTCAGCTATATTATGTTTGAGCTGAGCACAGGCCTAAATAAGGAGTCTAGGCCCACCCAAACTGTGAGAGCAGAAAGCCCACTGTTCCTAATGAAGCATGCTGCAGAATAAAAATATACACTGAGAAAATAACGCAGAGCTGCACCTTCACACACACTGCCATGAAACCAAACCACAGCCTTTACATACATTTGTGGATGAAAT
The DNA here is from genome assembly GCA_029814465.1 of Ostorhinchus cyanosoma. Lineage (NCBI taxonomy): Eukaryota > Metazoa > Chordata > Actinopteri > Kurtiformes > Apogonidae > Ostorhinchus > Ostorhinchus cyanosoma. The sequence continues at coordinate 32,736,749 of JAPTYQ010000008.1, forward strand.
TGCTGATTGCAGTTAACTGAATACCACCTATCCTCCTCTATTATGGTCGCTTTTGTTGTCATAGCAAAATGAAAACTGGCTGACACACAATTTATGGTGAAACAGTTGTAGATATGTTCATTCATCCACCATGTTGAAAAGTTCAAAGGTTATTTTATCTCAGCAGCTTGTGTATCAAGATTTTTTGGAAGGAAAGGCAGGATTAAATCTGCTAAGGTATCACTGCTGTGTCAGCCTGTCAGGATTGGTTCCTCTTCTTCACAACCGACCTCGACCCAGCTTCACCTTTTCATTCTGTATCTAATTTAAAGGAGCTGTATGTCTGAATTATATTCCAGGTAATCCTAAAATGACCATGAATGTCACCAGACATTAACCCATAAAGACCCAATGCTACTTTTGTGGTAGTTCCCAAATGTATTTTTCCTCTCTAGTTAACCTTTAAGTCATTTATTACCATTTATTATAATATTTATCCTCTGGGTTTTTTTTTTGTGAAAATCAAGTATTTTACTAGATTTAATTTTCTGATCATGTAGATGTTCATAAAAGCTCAGATAAACTTGAGGGGAATAAAATGACAAATTCATGGGTCCCAGAATTCCTAGGGGGCCCATACAGCAGTTGAGGGGGCCCGGAGAGTTAGAGGAATAGTAAAGCATTTTCAGTTTCACTTTCACTTTGCAACGCTCACAGATCGCAACCCCTGCTCCGACAGTCATATGTCGTTGTGTCCTTGGGCATGACCTCACCCTCCTTACCTCCACTGTCACTCACACTAGTGTATGAATACATGTGGTTGTGGGCGGGGCCATTGGCACAGATGGGCAGCCATGCTTCCGTCAGCCTGCCCAGGGCAGCTGTGGATACAAATGTAGTTTACCACCACCAGAGTGAGAATGTGAGAGTGAATGAATAAAGGATCGATCATAGATGCTTTGAGTATGTGTTAATAGAAAAGTGCTACAGAAACCTAATCCATTATCATTATGACACAGAAAAGCAGGGAGCTCCCAGAACATATTGTCAAATAGAACTATACTTACCATAACGTTTAACTTTATTTTGATGAAAGTGGTCCTGGCTGAGCTGTATAGATACAGAGCCCAGGAAAAAGAAAGTATTGCATTATGTGTTGTGTTATAACACAATACTTATAACACAATACTTTTTTTTTTTCATGTCCCTTCCTGGGCTCTGTATATAGATGTACTGCAGTAGTCAAATATTTCACAGATGCTTTAATGACCAAGTACATCAGATTTTGTCTATACAGTACATTTAATATCTGGGTGCTTCTATGAAACTGGGTTTATTTTGGTGCCAGATACTTTGCCCGCATTTTAGACCCAATAATAAAAGAGAAATGTAGACATATTTCCTCCCAGGATGTACTGTACCTAATGATGACATCAGACAAACTCTTGCTCTGAGCCATCCCATAATAAATAAATTTTTAATAAAATATTGGGGCCAAAAACAGGACCTTAACTGGGACATGAACCGTTACCTATGTAGGTGTCAGTGCATTAGATCTGAAAACATGGCTGTAAATGGTCTTATATAGACTATAAATACTGTAACACTGTTAAATGTGTGGATCCTAGTGGTTTTTCTGATCCAGAAATGCAGATTTTTCAGGACTCTCAGTCTCATTCCAGGTTTTGTGTGTAACCCATTGTGTCCACTGGTGTTACATGCAGAACCTGCTCATTTAAACAAATAAATTACAAGTGATTTTGCAACAGCGATCATTTTCGTGAAACACTCTGCCTTTCATAATTAGTTTAATTTCCAAAATGTACAAATAAAGAGATATTGGCAAAAATAGTATTGCATCATTTTGGTGTCCTTCTTACTGTGGTATGCAGAATTAAACAAAAAAATTAATAAATAAAAATGTGTTTTAGCTGAAAAATAGTTTCTCTTTTATCTCAGTAAGTATTTATTTTTTAAATAGACCCAAAGTGCTTCCAAACGTACTTCATAACATTCGTCTACATCTGGTTTGAATTTTAAGCCCCATGTCCTGTTTTTAGGACCAGTTTCAAAGAAACACCCAAATATTACACATATGTAGGAAATCTGTTGAACCATTTACATAAATGGTTCATGTGTGTAACATTTTTTTCAAATGTCATTTGGTAAAACACTGTTAGCTTTCAGTTGAAGGGTTTGGTTTAGTCCCAGAGGTGACATGTTTCCCTCCTCGTGCTGGTGTGTAGAGTTTGGACGCAGTCAGACTGTTTCTGAAACAAATGTGTAGGTGCTGTCCAAACCAGAGGACGTCAATGTGTCCAAAGTTTACAGACACACTATATGTGCATCCATGTGTCTCCCCCGACTCCCCCGGTCTCTCTCTCTCTCTCTCTCTCCTTTTCTCTTCCTTTACCCTCTCTCTTTAACCCCAGCTGGTCCTGTCAGACGTCCATCCTCCAGAGTTGGAGTCTGCTCCTGGTTTCTGTCCTTTAAAGGTAGTTTTTCCTTCCACTGTCACCTGTCCAAGTGTGTACTCCTGGAGGATTCTGATGGGTTTTTGTAAATTGGCTTGAGAGTCTTCAGCAAATCTATTTTAATGCCCTTTTTAATGCCACTTTAAACAAATTTAATGGCCATGTCCAACAGCAGGTACAGTTTGATCTATAGTTTTATGTCGGTTTACTGTCGACAGGCTTTAACCAGGTTCTGAACAGTTCCTCCTCCAATCACTTCAACTGAAACTTGCATTTTCCCATTTTTCCACATTAATATTCCCTCCACTCTTTCGCTACAGCATGAACACACTCACAGCACGTTGCATTCCAAGCATCCGATGTTGTGACTTTGTGTATCGGCCATAAACAATAGTCAAAAGGTTCCACCTGTCAATCATCACACTATACTTCAGTGCAAAATTACTAAATGTTCATATAATCCAAATAAATTGTGAATAACAATACTCTTTTCCTCATCAAGTGTATTTCATTTTTTAATGCCTTTTAAGGCCTTAATTTTCACAAAATCTATTTAATGACTTAATGCTTTTTAATGACTTGCAGAGACACTATATGTCAAGTGTCAAGAAATAACTTTTGCTATGATTTGGTGCTTTATGAATAAAATTTGATTGATTGATTGACTGTTATTCAAGTTTAGCCAAAGAATAAACATCAATTTTACAATCACCTTCGCTTCCTTCCTATCGAGGCACATGAAGACTGAGCCAGTGTTTTGTTTCTATTTACAGATCTGGGAGACAGATGTACACCTGCAGATTCTGCACAGATACAGATTTGCATTTGGTAAAGTTCCCAATAACATTGTGTTCCTGTGAGACACAGAATGGGACAGTCCAAGGTTCATGTCTTTGTCTGTTCAGGACATGATTTACATCCCGGTGTCTGTTTTGGGTATCAGATTCCGGGCACAGAGGCATGGCTTTCTCATGGAGTAGCTTTATAGCAGAGACCATACTTACATACTTGACTCAGACATGGTTTTATCATCAGCTTTATACTTTATGGATGCATTGGGCTGCAGTATAATATATGTCTATAATTAAAGGGGAAATTTTCATTGTGTTTACTGTAGAAATCATCAAATATAAACTAACATTACATGGTTCACTAAGGTAAAGAAGACCGCATCAAAGGGGAGACATTTTGTTTAGGAGTCCATTATTACATACAACAGACATACATATGATCAAACCCACAGGGATTAAAGTCTGTCCACGAAACAAATACAATACAAGGACAATCACTTCATATTCCTAGAAGGAATCAACACAGCACACCATTTTATAACACACCGTATTCAAACTGAAAACAAGATGAAAAGAAGAAAAGATCCACATCCTGCCATAAACCTGCTGGAACTACTACAGTTAATTCATTTCTCAGTTTGGATCTGAACTAAAGATGTTTAAACGGGATGTTTTCTGCATCTCTGTTCCTGTCTCACACATCTACACCTCCTCTCAGTCTCTTTCTGACTTCTCCAAATCTCTCTGGAGGGGTCTAGGTTCTGGTTCAGGTCAAGTTTGGTCAATTTCACAACACACCTCCTCCTTTTGGTCTGGACTTTTGGACATTCCACTTCAATACAGACGGATTTTGCAGGTTTGACCATTATCAACTCCATCCAAATACACTGAGTTTAGGTCTAAAATGGAATGGGTTGTAGAGTTTTTACTGTGCAGTGTGTAAAATAAAATAATACTAAAATATGTCTATTATATAACCGTTCATGTGAAAATTCCAATCCAACTTTAATTGTGAAGCACTTTAAAACAACCACAGTGGACCAAAGTGGTGCACAGGAGAATAAATAAAACCAAAATAAAAGAATAAAACACAAGCATAGATTTAAAGACATAAAACAACTGTACAATAAAAACAATAACAATAGAAACAATAAACCAAATAAACAATAGAATAACAATGAATTAGAGGAGAGACTACAGTTGTAAAAGACATGAGATTAAAACTATGTAAAGGACAAAAATGATATGGAGGATGCACCAAGATGAAAACAACAACATGTAACAGTCTGAAAAAGGCAGGACACATTTAAATGACATGAAAACATAGCACACAAAGAATAAATAAGCCAAGAGGATGAAAACATTCATTCAAAGGTTAACTTTGGAACTTATTATATTATGAAGGAAAATGTGGTCTGTGCAGTTTACCCTTCCTGACATAATCAAGCACTAGCATCAGCATCAGCCCAGAGGACACATGAGGACCAACTCCAGTCCCTCAAAAGTACTGTGGTCAGGGGTACAGGCAGGACAATGAACCTATGGACCTGGATGGAATGCTGGAGGACCCTAGAGGACCCGGACGTCCCTGGAGGACCTTAGAGGACCCGGACGTCACTGGAGGACCCTAGAGGACCCGGATATCCCTGGAGGACCCTAGAGGACCCGAACGTCCCTAGAGGACCTTAGAGGACCCGAACGTCCCTGGAGGACCCTAGAGGACCCGGATGTCCCTGGAGGACCTTAGAGGACCCAAACGTCCCTGGAGGACCCTAGAGGACCCGGACGTCCCTGGAGGACCCTAGAGGACCCGAACGTCCCTGGAGGACCCTAGAGGACCCGCACGTCCCTCGAGGACCCTAGATGACCCGGATGTCCCTGGAGGACCTTAGAGGACCCAGACGTCCCTGGAGGACCCTAGAGGACCCTAGAGGACCCGGACGTTCCTGAAGGACCTTAGAGGACCTGGACGTCCCTGGAGGACCTTAAAGGACCCGGACGTCCCTGGAGGACCCTAGAGGACCCTAGAGGACCCGGACATTCCTGAAGGACCTTAGAGGACCTGGACGTCCCTGGAGGACCTTAAAGGACCTGGACGTTCCTGAAGGACCTTAGAGGACCCGGACGTCCCTGGAGGACCTTAGAGGACCCAGACGTCCCTGGAGGACCCTAGAGGACCCGGATGTCCCTGGATTAAACCTGCACAGTGAGGTAAGAAAGGGAAACCTCAACACAGAAAGGCTCTGGTCCAACTGAGAAGTGAAGCTGGAACCTTCGTACTATGAAACAGAGGTGACGACCACTACAACCATCCAACACCATCCAACATCGCCCATCCCTCCTTCCATTCATTCCATTTCTACAAGTACTTTCTATTGAATGTAACACTTGACAACCCCTGTATCTGGATATAAACAAGCTTATTCATGCTTGAAGTGGAGAACATCCAATCATGAGTAATACATTGAAATATTATTTGTGAACACATTCTGTCATGTGTGAGAAAACACAGACTACTTTCAGACAGCAGGCCTTAATGCACAATTTGGATTTGTTTTTTTGTGTGAAGTCCATTTTTTTGTGTACCTAGTCATATTACACATTAAATGCGACTTCTATCAGTTTTGAGTATGAATGCGACCGTGAATTGACCCGCATGTGCAAAAGAGGTCCTGATGTCATTTGTTACCATGCAGATACACACTGTGTTTACGGAAGGAAATCTGTTTTTCCTGCTCCTCCTCCTGGGGCACAGAATTGTGATGTTTGTCATATTTCAATGATGTCAAGGTCGGATAAATGCAACCTGGCCATTCAGACTGAAGTTGCATTGCAAAATATCAGGTAGGCACTTTGTTCTGTTCAGCTTAAGCAGGCGTATTGTTTTCAATTATGATATTAATCCTCCTAGAAAAACACGTGTTCCATAACACAATGCTACATTATAATTGATAATATATTATTTTTGATGTTTCTACAATTGACAACTGTATTATATTCTATCTATAGGGACATTGGTCCTATTTTGTTCATTGGGTTTTTCAGAGTCCACACATTTATTCTATTAGAACACATACTTGTGTACAAATGACTGGTTCAGACTGAAGTTGCATTATCACAATATCAGACACGTATCGGATTTAGGACCACATGTGAAAATGGTCTGGGTCGCATTTGAAAACATTGGATTTGTGTGGTTCAAACTGTCTTTAACAGACCACTTATGGACAAAAACAAAATCAGATTGGGCCACATTTGCCTGGAGTCTGAATGTAGCCTTAGAGCTGAATACTTGGGATCAGATCGTTGGGGACACGAGCTGACCCCAGATGTGAACAGGATGTGTTCATTCCACACCACCAACGGGTGTATGTTCCTCTGACCGTCAGTCTGCTCTGTTCGCTGTAAACAGTCTGAGGAGCTCGAAACCTATATTCACTAATAAGTTTGATAGTGAAGGCGAGCAGCTGAGTGACCAGATGAGCTCCTTCACATCAGGAGTCCCAGCTGTGTCATTCTTTTAGAGTCTTCACAGAACAATAAGAGCTGAAAGCTCTCACCACCTCCTCATAAAAACACTACAGCTTTTATATGCATTATTCACATGTCCTGTAAAAGAAATGTCCAACATCTGCTGCACATGTGGAACAGAAAGGTGCTTTGTGTTCAGGTGGCAGATGTGTTAACGCATAAACAGTGTAACATTAGAGTGCAGCGCAGGTGTAAAATAAGTGCTGCAGAGAAACTGTGCTGCACGGAAGGCTGTGGAAATGTCTTTTATCAGACCGACTGCACATGATGGCAAGTCACGCACACGTTCTGATCAAGACCGAAAGACCAAACTAAACAGGTTTGATTTGAAATGAAACACCTGTCTGCACAATTATACTAAAGTCACATTAATGCACACAATCAGTAGTCGCTTCTCCACTGGACATACGTATATGCAAAACTTAACTGATATTTGCTAAATGTGGAAAAAATTTCTTTTTTTCATTAAATCACAAATGTGATATGTTTATTCATTACCACAAGATATCACAAGAAGTCATTCCAGATATTATTACAGATATACTGTATATAGTACTCTATACTCTGTAGTACTCTATCCCACACTAAATCCTAAAATGATTGGGTTTCCTCGTGTGTCCACACATACTGTGCCATGTTTGTTTGAAAACTCTTCTTCTTCTCTTGTTGTAATATCCACCAACATCCGGGGTTTTTTGTTCACGTGACTTTAGTTATACAAAAAGTTATTTTTATCGCAGTTTTGCGTGATATACCAATTTTTCTATGGTTAAAAACCACCTCTTGCCAGCACAAAAACTTTTCATAAAAAAAAATGAATAAAAAACGAGTTTTGACTGAAATTGTCATCTTTTTATTATGCAAATTTTTATGCGCAAGTTATATTTGCACAATTTGAGAAATGATGGAAAAGCAAATACTTTCCTGGTTTCAAATTTATAACGTATAATACATTTATGGGCATTTCTGAGGACTTTACAAACTCAATGCTTTTTAATGTATATGGTTTTGGCTGTTTGTCCACATGACATCGGCGTTGTCGGTGACCTGAAATGGTATTTTTGGAGAACGGGTCCCAGATTAGAAAAATCTCCCAACGATGCCCTGGCGTTGGTGTATTAATGGGCAAAACGCCACTTTATGACAACTTTACAACAACAACGGCAGATTACAGAGTTGTGTTTGTGCTGGAGGTGCTGCTAAGTTTATTAGCACTACTACAGCTAAACCTGCCTTCTTTTTCTTCTTCTTCTTCTTCTTCTTCTTCTTCTTCTTCTTCTTCTTCTTCTTCTTCTTCTTCTGTTTATGTTTGTACTCAGCACTGAAGAAGAAGGACCTCATGCACATGCTCAGTGCCTTCTTCTGTGCTTTGTGTGTATCCTGCCGTAGGCTGTGTCTGTTTGTGTACAGCGTCACATACAGGTGTGGCATATTTTTTACACCATTTTAATCCAGTTTTCCTGTGTCCACCTGGGCGCAGATATTTCTTGAAACTATGTGGATGGACATGAAACTTTTAGAATCTGCTAAAGATCCGGTACCTGGTCCCCTGTCCTTTTCTTGTGCCCGGATAGGCCCATGCATGTGTGAGGCTTCTGTCCACCGTCCTGTGTCAGCAGGAGGACAGAACCAGGGGGCTGGTGGGCTCTGTGGGAACAGACACACTCTGATGTAATATTCTAATAACCATCTTCTTCATATATGTTCCTCCCTGAGATTTTTACAGAGTTGCATGATGTAGAAAACCAGGAGGACCATGACTGGATCTTTTATAAGGTTCAGGACTAAATTTAATGAAAAGTTAGGAAGTGCAAAGCAGAGTCAATTAAAAGACGTGTCCATATGGTGGACACCTGCTTTACCTCGTCAGTAATGAAGCTATAAAAACCCTAATGTTATGACTGGACAGTTTGGATAAAGGCCAGTTCAGAAACACAGCTCGTGTTTCACATTTATCTTAAAAGAGCAGTTTCACCCAAAGGACTCTTTCTCAGGCCCACAAACTGGTAACGTTGTACTGCACTGCAAAAAAGGAACATCTGAATGAGTTAACTGGCTTGAATTTGGAATATTTATCGTCAAAGATCATATTTTAGATTTATTTACTTATTGAGATTTACTCTTGTTCAGATTATTTGATTTGTTCCAAGAATTTTCATCTTGAACTACCCCACTGAAATATTATAACTAATATTTAGCAATATTTATAACAAAACCAGCTTCAGGGTTGGAAGATGACTATGGAGGATATATATATATATATATATATATACACACACACACACACACACACACACACACACACACACACACACACACACACA
>JAPTYQ010000008.1:32753307-32763571 GCA_029814465.1 Ostorhinchus cyanosoma
CTGTCACATGGTTCTGACTCAGAGTCATGTGACTCAGTTAAATTCAGTTCATGGTGCAGTTCTCTGAGTCACCACCAACCGCTCAAATAAACTGTAAATTGCTCTCTATCCAAAACCGTACATCCTATCTCAAAAATTTTTGCACAGGCAACTTGCAGGGAGTCTTGTAAATGTAACGATATGTTAAATGTGGGAAAAAAGTCCCAACTGATTTTTCGGTTTCGGACTTCACAACTTTGAGGGCTCATAAAAAGAAAAAAAAAACTAAGATAGTTATAAAAAATGTACGAATAACTTTTTTTGATTGGCCGTCACTCTGTCTTTTGGTGTTACTTAGAAGTCCCTACGACAATCGGCGTCGGAGGAGATAATTTTGGGGGTTTTTCATATAAAGGCAATTTGTGAACTTCCTGCTGGACATAGGTCATGGGTATCAGTGTATGATTTTTCGATCTAGATGCAGCACAAACTTTTGGCGTTGGTTTTGTGTGTGTGCAATGTTAGTACTGGAAGTTTGTTTTTTAGCATTTTAGTTTGAAAGGCAGATTGTGAGCTTCCTGTTGGAGATAGACTCGGGGCAACAGCGTTTGATTTGTCAGGCTCGATGCCACTAGGGCCATTTTTGTGTATTTAGTTTTTTTCTAGGGGGCGCTAAAGAGCAATTTTGGCATGTAAGGGGTTCATTTTTACATTTCGTCAAATTTTTCACCAGATGTGATAAGAGTACCAAATTTGGTGAGTTTTTGAGTGTGTTCAGGGGGTCAAATTCCTGTTTAAAGTGGCAGACAAAGAAAAATAATTGTGACAAACGAAATACAATAGGGGCTCTGCCCATGGACTCGGTCCCTAATTATGTATTACACCTAGTCTATATATTGCAATATTTAATTGTACATTATATTGATATTATATATTTAAAAACAATGGAAATTATGTTTTGTGCTAAGAACAAAAGTCTTCCTGTTTTCATCCAAAGAAATTTCAAGTTAAGAGAAAGGAATTATAATTTAAGAGTGTGGTTTGTATTTGAAACATGTAGAGTAAAAACAAATGTTAAATATTGATGTGTTTCTGTAACTGGGGTCAAACTATGGAATCAATTGAAGGATGAATTGAAGTTGTGTAGTTTGTTGTCGAGTATTAAAAAAGCTTTATGTTGTAAAATTATCAAGGACTATGCAAGTACAGTGAGTTCAAAGTGACGTCAGAAACTGAATGTAGATTAGTTTATTTAATGTTTATTTGATGCAAATTCAGGTCATTGAAAAGACGTGAGTAGGAGAAGCAGAAAGAAGCCTCGGCTTCAGCTTCTTCCTTTTTCAGTTTTCAATTGTGTGAATTGTATGTTCCTTATATGTATGTGTTTTGTTATATGGCTGAAATAAAAATATATTCATCATCATCATGTCGGTTGTTGATTGAAGTACATCCAACAACAGTTCAGTTGGTCTTATTTTGTGTTTTACTGTGTCAGAGAGATCGACAACTTGGTGCATGTCCCCAGATCATGACTGAAGTCTGAAACAGAGATGATTCATTTAACTATTCATCAAAGACTACGTTCAGACAGCAGGTCTTAATGCACAATTCGGACTTGTTGGTGAAATCAGATTTTTTTGTGTGCTCGTTCATATTTCACATTAAATGAGACTTCTATCAGTTTTGAGAATGAACTGAATGTGACCCTGAAGTGAGCCACATGTGCAGAAGACGTCCTGACGTAGTACATGACCACGTAGGCACACACTGAGTTCACAGAGGTAAATATGTTTTTCCAGACACTCCTCCTCCTGGGATGCAGAATTGTGACATTTGTCACATTTCAATGACGTAAAGGTCAGAAAAATAAATGGCTGTTTAAGTGAAGTTGCATTGCAAAATATCAGATATGTATCAGATTTAAGACCACATATGTATGAAAGTTGGCCTGGGTCAGATTTGAAAAATCTGATTTGTGCTGTTCAGACTGTCTTTAACACTGCAAAAAAATCTAAATCTTACTTGGTGTATTTTTTTCATTTCTAGACAAAATATCTCATCACACTTAAAATAAGACATAATCACCTAAAGAGTAACTTTCCAGTGAGATATAAGAACTGATTTTTAGGCAATGGATCTTGAAAATCTTATTTCAAGAAATCTTACCAAGAGAAATTTCACTTGTCCACCACAATTAAGCAAAAAAAAAAAAAAAAACTTGAATTAAGCAAAAAATCTGCCAGTGGACCAAGTGAAAATTCTCTTGGTAAGATTTCTTGAAATAAAGTGTTCAAGATCCATTGTCTAAAAATCAGTTCTTATATCTCACTGAAAAGTTACTCTTTACACAGTAAATTTTGCTGTGTCAAATTAACACTAATAGAGTTGATTTTAACTCTATTCTAGAGTGTATTTGGTCCCTATCTAGATCAGTGTTAAACAACTAACTCCACACAATGTATTAAAAAGTGATGCTTTGGTGATCGACAGCAGGAAATAATTGCTTGAGGATGGGAAAGTAGACAGTTCTGCTTGGTTTGATAAGTGGGCGGGGCTCTCTGGAGTAGGTTTAACACCACAGCATTCAACAACATGATTTGTCACTGACACTGGGAAGCAACTTACTCAATCTGTTGTTGTAATGTCTCCAATAGAGTTAACATATTTTTACACTGTGTAATTAACACTCGTGAATTTACTGTGTTGGTGATTCTGTCTTATTTTAAGTGTGATGAGATGTTTTGACTAGAAATGAGAAAAATACACTCGGTAAGATTCAAAGTTTTGCAGTGAACAGATTGGAAACAGGTCATATATGGGTAAAAAAAATTGGATTTGGGTGACATCTGCCTGCAGTCTGAACGTAACCTCACAGATGTCAAATGAAGACACGTCAGGAAACAAATCCTAATAGTCCTTTAAACCGTCATCAGGCTGAGTTTGGTGGTTTGAGTGACGTATCTTCACTTCCTCTGTATGATCCAATGAAACTCTACGGATGGCAGCCGTTCGACTTCTGACTTTGTCTTATGCTACTTATGAGCACAGGTCAAGGAGGGTCAAAGGTCAGGGATGTTGCACAGGTCACGACTCCACTCCACAAAGCCCGTTAACTGCCAGAGACCGGCTGTTGCAACAAAGACAACTGTGTGATCAATGTGTCCACAAAAAAACAACAACTGAGGAGTGAGTCATGGTCTGTTTCCACAGACAGATCCCAGATCAGCGTTCTGCAGCGTGAAAGTACAAGTGTCTTCTTGGTGTCAGTAGAGCCGTTGACATGCAAAGGGCTGTTTTAAGCATCAGCCTCGTTCAGTCCATCTGAGACGCTCTTAAACCAAACAGAATGCAGAGGTCAGCACCACCTCTGAAGGAGGAATAAAAGAACCAGGTGCTAAATGACGTTCTGCAGATATGTGGACCAACAGATTAGTGATGGTAGGAGAAATAGAAAATAGCAACATTCAAAGCCAATGGTGGAATGTAATTAGACACTAGTCACTTTTCCATTGGATATCTGCGCAAAACTCTACCGATATTTACTAAATGTCGAAAAAAACAGAGGTGCGTAATGTCTGTTTTTCCATTAAATCACAAATGTGATAATATGTTTATTTATTATTGTGAGATGACACGAGAAGTCATTCCATAAACATGGCGACGAACGTAAATGTGTTGTTTTACAGATATATTCCTTATTTTTATATATTTCCCCTCTATCTCGTACTAAATTAAGAAATGCTGTGTTTTCCTGGTGTGTCTGCACATACTGCACCATTTTCTTTTAAAACTCTTCTTCTTTGCTTGTTGTAACATCCGTCAACACCGGGGTTTTTTTAGTTCACGTGACTGTTTTTGCGAAAAAAGGTCTTTCCATTGCAATTTTGTGCAATATACCAATTTCGCAATGCCTGAAATATCACCTCTTGCCAGCGCAAAAACTTTTTATCGAAAAATGAGAGTTTTGTCAAAATCATCGTTTTTCCATTAGGTGAATTTTTATTTTTTTATTTTTATTTTAAGTTGTATTAGTGATATTTGAGGACCAATGGAAAAGCGTTTAATATCACTCCTGCAGATCACAGGTTTTTTCAGCCCCTTTCTTCTTCTGATTATCTATATTATCAATGGGATTTTTGGATGATTGTTTATGCAGTTTATTAACACTATCCATCACACATCTGTTATTCAGTCCAAGTCTATGTAATGTCTTTAAAAATGCGAACGATACTACTGCAAATATGCTAACTAAACTTTATTTCAACTAAACTTCATTTCAAACCAACAGATACACAAACAAACAATGGTTAGTGACTGAAATACACTTTCAGAGCAAAGGTCAAGGCCTAATTCTCAATGAGAAATAATCCACTTTTCTAGAATCTGCTCCAAAGAAACTCACCTCCATGACTCCATCTGTTGGCTCATACTCTGAGGTTCCAGGAAATGATTCTTATGCAACACTTAGGCCCAATCCTAACTCACACCTTGGCCCCTCCCCCTTGTCCCCACATCTCCATTTTGTGCATTCACATGAAGGGGTAGGGGTAGGGTCTCAATTCTCGATGAATCGGAGGGGAAGGGCTAGGGGGGAGGGCCACATTACGTACGGAGGGGTATGAAAAATCTCCCATAATTCTGTTCAAATCATTGGCAAGTGGAGGCAAATGCAGCCAAAAAGTGCAGTCAGTGTGTCATAGAACGGATCTCTGTGGTTTGCAGTTGATAGTCGTAAAATAGTGTCCAAAGCCCACGGAACAGAGACGGGTACAGCTGCTGACGGCAAAGTTGTTGCATTTGTCACCATTGATGAAGACTAGTGATGTAACAGGTCTCAAAGGGTTGTTTCATTTCACAGGAGAATGTTTCACACTTGGGAAAAAAGTGTATTTTTCCTCATTTCTAGTCCAACTCTCATCACATTTCAAATAAGACATAATCACCTAAAGACTACCTTTTCAGTGAGATATAAATTACATTTTTTTTTTTTTTTGCTTAATTCAAGTAAAAACATCTTGTATTAGGCAAAAAAAAAAAAAACAAACTCTGCCAACGGAACAAGTTAAAATTTATCTTGGTGAGATTTCTTAAAATAACATTTTCAAGATCTATTGTGTAAAAATCAGTTCTTATATCTCACTGAAAAGTCACTCTTTAGGTGATTATGTCTTATTTGAAGTGAGATGAGATATTCAGACTAGAAATGAAAAAAATACACTCTGTAAGATTTTGATTTTTGCAGTGCAACTCTGTTTCAAGGAGTAAGGGAAGGAGTTAAAAGGAGAACTGGTGTTCGGCCTTGTCTTGCAGGATCGAGGAGCCACTGCTTGTTTGATCCCTTCTGAGCATTTTAGTCATTTTACCCAACACTCAAACATAGATGAACAGTAATGCATCATAATGATGGATGCTCGGCGCTATATCACAGAAAAAAGAAGAGGAAATCTGTTCTGAGCTACTGTTGAAACATGTCAGCACAAATGGTCGAGTCCATGAAAGCGGACCTGCTCGCTCTGCACATATATACAGAAAAGAAGAAAACCTCCACATAATTCTTACTTTCATGTGATCACCAATGAAAACATAATTATAGAATATAATATCATATTCCATCTCTGCCATTTGATCCTCCTAAATCACAAGTTGAAAGTGTCATTTTGAGTCACCTTTATACCATCATAAACTGCACAGGAAGTCCGTCCTCAGGCATCACCCTCTTTTTCCTCTCCTTTTTTACAGCAGCATAAGCCTTTAAAGATTAAGTTCCCTCTCTGAGCAGCTGTCTTTCTTTTGTTCAGGTGGATTTTTTTGTTCCTCAGGTCTACGTGGAGGGACCGGGTGCCCTCCTTCAGGTCCTGATGGACTTTGCAGGTTGGGTCGGTGGGTGGGGGGGGCAATTACTGGTGGGAGACAGAAAGGAAAGGAAAAGCCAGCAGAGCGCTCACTGACGCTGCGACTGGAAATCTTATCAAGCTTTAACAGACATGTCTGCCTTTCTCTCAGATTCCTTGCACCAGTTTTCTCATTTACCGTCTTTGGTTTCTCTCACGACCCAGTTCAATACTCCAGCTCTGTCCCTGTCACTCCCTGTTTCTTTATTTTGCCTCAGTGTCTATATCTAAAGAAAAGCCCGGGTTATAACTATGCTGTTCCTGCACAGATTTAGAAACCAGTGTAACAGTCTTAAGTCAGGTGAACGAGATGACACCAAATATACAAATCATGGTTTCTGTGAAAAATTAGAAGTGAAATCTAACATCATGGATTATGCCTTATTGGACTGACAGAAGCAAAAGGTTTTCTGTCTGCCATTAGTTATTGTTTGTGGATCAGAAGTAATTTCATGAGTCCATTTGGTGACATGTGAGGAAAAAAATATAAATATGTGGCCGCGAGTTCCTAATGCGTGGCTACTGCTGCGTGGCCATTACTTTAATCAAAGTATCTCAGTACCTATGGCAGGATACACTCAAACCACAGAAGAATGCACTGAGCATGTGCATGAGGCTATGTTTGGGGTTTTCTTCTTCTGGTCACATGGTACAATGGCTTCATCATTTCCATAAAGTGGGGTTTTGGCTATCCATACGCCCACGCTCTGGGACCCGTTCTCCAAAAATATCGTTTCAGGACATGGACAAAGCTGGTGTCATGTGGACAAAAGGCCCAAATCAGATTAAACTTCTGTGAATTGACATAATTTGGTTGTGGTGTGTGCACGTATACGTCATATATGACCACAGTACTGTGGCAGTGAGGTCACGGAACAGTGTCCATGATTGGCTCTGGGACAACATGTCCTGACTGCTTATGGTCACAGTCCAAATGCTAATATTTGATTGGCTCTGTGGAAAAAGACAAACCAATATTTTGTGCCACAGTACTGTGGCTGTAGACAATGACAAATAATATTTGGTCATATTTGCAAAGGAATTGATGCAAATGAATCAAACTGCATCGTTGCACAGAAATCACTGCAAAGGGTTGAATGTGTGTTTATTTTTGGATATGAATTCAGTCTTACAGTTTTACACCAGCAAACTGTAGGATCTGACACAACTGGGGCGACCTACATGTCTGAGACTGGCATTACTAACACATGTCTTGACAAACACACATGTGAAAGAAAAGAAAAGAAAAGAAAAGAAAAGAAAAGAAAAGAAAAGAAAAGAAAAGAAAAGAAAAGAGGAGGGACAGTGTCTGGTTTTCCTTTTTTCAGTCCAGTGGATAATAACTCTGGTCCTCATCCAACAGTAGATGACAGTCCTGGACCCTCACACCATAACATGAGTCCCTGTAGATCCCTGGTGGACTCCACTGAGGAACCCACTGCTTTTGTTGACATAAGGGATCGGTTCTAAGGTCACAACAGTTTACATGTACAGATGACTTTATACTGATGAGAACATACTTATAAAGATCATGTTCCATATCTGTACATCAATCCCCTTATATCCCACCAAAACCAAATCCACTTTGTCACGGTCTAGGATTCTGCACTACTTGCAGTGCTTCTGTCTGACTGAGTTCACACCATTTTAAAATCCAAAAGGAAGGACATGAAGCTTAAATGGAGGTGACCGCTCAAACCTGTGGCTCATGGAGGTCACAGTCCAGTCTCCTCCTCTGGTCATGGACGTTCTTTGTGGACCAGGTCTTTTCTCTGTACTGCATTGTGTCCTCAGTGTTCAGACGTCCCCTGTGAACTGAAGCAACTTTTGTGGCACTTCCCAAATGTATTTTTCTCCATATGTAACCTTTCTGAAGTGATTTATCACCATTCATTACAGGATTATCCTCATATTTGGTGTTTTTTCACTGAAAATCAGGTATCTATATTATAAAAGCCAAGTGGCCTGTGTGTGTGTGTGTGTGTGTGTGTCCGGGGATTCCCACTAAATCTGTACAGAGCTGACAGCTGCAATTTGTCATACTTATGTATTTTTGCTCAAGGAATAGACTAGCAAAAACAGTAAGTTGATAGGACTGATATTTAGGGATATATTAGTAATTATGGAATACAATAGACTTACAATCATGTTGCTATGGCCAGAAAGCTTTGGCGGTGACTGCTGGACAAATGCAGTACAGCATGCATGAATACACAACAGCATCAAAACGACCACTTCTAGAAAGGATCCCCATAAGTCAATGCACTAGTTTTTCTTTATTTAATTCACTGATCCTGTAAATGTTCATAAAAAGCTCAGTTTGAAGTAGAGGTTTATTATATGCAAAATAGAGAAAACTGATGAAAGAGTCACTTTTTCAGCAAATATATCATTAACGGAAGATGAACCCTGTTTGTCCATCCACTGTCATTGGTTTTACTGGTGAATCAATGTGGTAGAAGATGACGGTGTTTCCATGGTAACTACGCAGCCAATGAACATCCAAACGGGTCATATCTGATGACCATGAAAAGATGAAGAACTGTTTCTGACACTAATTATTTCAAAGTATTTCTAGGCTTAGTGGTTCAGAAGTTATTGTAGATCATTAGATAGTTTTGGTTGCCAGAGGCTTTTTAGGTCTTTATGGGTTTTTTTGTTGGTTTTTTTTTTTTACTCTCCTACATTAACACTTCCAATTGTTCAACTAAACTAGTGTAATCTTTCCACTGTCACTCAATGGTACGTTTCTGTTTTCTGACAGATAAACATAGTTTCCATAGTTTGTTGTGGCAGTGATTTGCACTTGTCTTTATCGTTTGCATTCGTCACAGCTGGATTTTGAAGTGGCGACATCTGTGTTGATGAATTTATGTTTCTGTCTGTCTGTTAAATCTGGGGAAAATGTCTGTAGAGTCAAACAAGTTAAAGGTGACAAGGATGTCACTGTGTTATGTTTAGAATATTAGTACATTATTCTCCAAAGTTCAGCCTGATTTTGGACTTTTTTAAGCCTTATTCTCTAGCTAATCCCAGCGCTGAGGCTCTTCCTATGGGTGTGATATACCCTGACCTCTCCATGACCCACAATGCTCTGCTCTGGTCTTTCGGTATACTTTGTTTATACTGAGTTATGTTCCTCACAGTATCCTGTTTCTATTCTGGAACAATGCAGCTCGTCCACAGGGATGAGTTTCATCTTTCTGCCTGAGATGGATGCTCCGCAGTGGTTGTTTAGTGTGTGTGTGTGTGTGTGTGTGTGTGTGTGTGTGTGTGTGTGTCCATGGGGGGTTACGGCTACAGGTAGTGGGCGGTTTGGATGGTTCATATTATCTGTACCAGAGGAAGTGGACCTCTGCGTTACATCTCAGGATGGATAAAGCTGTCACGCTCCAGTTGATGGTGATGAACAACTAGTGGTGACGAGTGGGCCTCCGTCAACACCATCTGCCCCCACTTCCACAGCGTGGACTGGAACTCAGTGGATGGAGTGGGGGCTGTAACATTTTCCACAATGGATGGGGAACAAATGGTTGGTCAGACAGTTTAAATGTGGTCAAACATGACAAATCCACTCATGTCCTCTTTTTCATGACGGCAGGGTTCGAGGCCTTCACTGGTCTCTGACAGCGTTGGAAATTTCACTCAAATGGTTTTTATATCCTTGAAATGGAGTTTCCGTCAGATCCGCCACTGGATCTCCTTGGTCTGGACGCGATAACTAGGACAGATTTGGTTGGATTTCGTATCCCTTGGAAACCAACACAGGGGACCCACAGGTTCTCCATCTGTTTTCTGTGGGCCCCCTTTGGACGACAAAAAATCTCCAGGCAAGTGGTGCAATTATAACTTTTATTGAACAAAATATCAATATTCAAACAATAGTTTTTGCTTTTCCTCAAATAAAAAATTTGATTTTTGCTTGAATAATACAAATAAACTCAACCAGACTGCTCCTGAGACAATATTTTTCCAAATAAAAATAGGAAATGAGCAATTATCTCACAACTATGGCAATAAAGTTACTTTTTTTTTTAGAAAAACGAACAATGGTTTTGTGCCAAAGATGAACCTTTCACCAATATCAGTGGATCAATGAGCCTGTTTCCTTTGCACATGTCAGAACATTAAAGTCCAAACCGATCAAAAACACAAACATGTCTGTCCATGTGTCTTTTCCACTCCAGTCCTTGTCCGTTCTCCAAACCTAAACTCTGGTTAGTCACAGATCACCGCGGCAGTAGATCGGTTTGGTGTACGTCCCTAAAATGAGTCCAGGGTGCTAAAACATTACCTCCACCTGATACATGTTCTAACCTAAAGAAAGAAAGAAAGAAAGAAAGAAAGAAAGAAAGAAAGAAAGAAAGAAAGAAAGAAAGAAAGAAAGAAAGAAA
>JAPTYQ010000008.1:32811853-32823508 GCA_029814465.1 Ostorhinchus cyanosoma
ATCAATATGACAATTTTATATCGGGTTTGATGTCATATTGATGTGGAATGGACATCAGATGCCCACTGGGTGGCAACAACAGGGGTGTCCAAACCTGATCCTCGAGGGCCAGTATCCTGCATGTTTTACATGTTTCCCTCTTCCATCACCCTTGACTCAATTAATGATCAGCTCATCATCAAGCTCTGCACAATAACAGTGTAATGGCTTCCAGGTGTGAGGGAAGAGGGAAATATCTAAAACATGCAGGATTCCGGCCCTCGAGGACCAGAGTTGGACACCCCTGGGCTGCAACCTGTAGCCTTCCCCAGAACCCTTCAGAGGAAGGCTATAGGTTACAGCCCAAACATGTCAAGGTCAAAGAATGTACTTTTTTTCCATCTGTTTGACAAAAAAGAAAAAGAATTGGTTGAAACAAGGCTACGTCCAGACGACAATGCTCATGGTATTTTACTTTTGTGGATTCTAAAAGTTTTGCATCCACACACGTATCGTTTCAAAAATGATCTGCGTCCAGGTAAAAACAGTGTAATATGTATAAACTCAAATCACAGAAGAATGCACTGAGCATGTGCGTGAGGTTAGGTCTGAGGTTTTCTTCTTCTGGTCAAGTGGCATCTTCGTTTCCATAAAGTGGCGTTTTGCAAATCCATACGCCAACACCAGGGCGGGGTTGGAAGATGTTTACGCTCTGGGAGCCGTTCTCCAAAAATACAGTTTCAGAGCACCGTCATGTGGACGAAAGGCACAAACTATATTAAAGTTGACATAATTTGGTTGTTGTGTGTACAGGGTGCATATCATCGCTCAGTTTGTTGTGTCCAGTCTTGTTCCTGTCCAGCGACACATCGTCTTCTCAGAGGTGACCAGGTTGTGGAATGTTAGTCCACCCCTCTTCTCCCTCTGCATCATGTCTGCATCTCCTCATACCAAAGGTACATTCCTGCAGGATTTGCTCCATGTGTGTCATGGTGACATCTGATGACCTTTGACCTTTTGAGGTGTCCTTTTATTGTCCCCAGTAAAAGGAGGGTGTGAATACTGTTACTGCTGTTTGAGCAGCATCTGGACAGGCCACGGCTGTGTCATGGGTGGAATCACCAGATCACTGAGCAAGTGTTCGCTCACAGAGACGGACATGAGGTTGGTTTAAAACACAAGAGAATGAACCATGTTTTACAATTAAAAGACATCATGAGCTCATTTTGGACTGCACTCCTCGTGTTACACAAATACTGTACATGGGGTGTTCATAGTTTAACTCAGTGTATTTTTATGTATTTTTTTTTACGTATTCATTCACGCTGCTTTGTTAAATCGATAAATGAATTCCTATTACTTCTGCTGCACACGCTGACACCTGGGGAACTGTTTTTTCAGATCATGAGCAGAGTTGGGAAGTAACGAAGTATCAGTAATTTGTTGCTCTACTTCAGTAGATTTTTTAGGAATCTGTATTTGAATATTTTTTCTGGCAACTTTTCACTTTTACTCCCTACATTTTTGCATAAATATCTGTATTTTCTACTCCTTACATTCTCAGAATAGACCTGTTACTCAAAGTAAACAGATGTGACAATACGTAAAATACGTCGCTTCAGAGGGAAAATCTGTGAGAGAAGGAGAACAGGCTGAGCTCAGAACCAGAGTCCTGCACGGGTTCGGTACCAGAGTCCTGCACAGGTTCGGTACCAGAGTCCTGCACGGGTTCGGTACCAGAGTCCTGCACGGGTTCGGTACCAGAGTCCTGCACGGGTTCGGTACCAGAGTCCTGCACAGGTTCGGTACCAGAGTCCTGCATGTGTCCACTTTTTCCAAACTTTTCCCTCTGTACCTGCAAAGCTGAGTACTGTGACCCAATTCCCAAAATGCACCTGTGAGAGAATAAAGACATAAAAAAAACAAAAATGGCAGCACAGAATTTTCGTGTCCTTTTTTTTTACCGTGTGACATGCACAGTAAAAAAACAGAATGTCAATTTAAGTCTTAGAGAATTGAATTCAACTCTGTTTCAGATAACGTTTGGTCCCACTCAAAATTAGTATCCAATTTACTCTATGGTGAGTGTAAAATTTTACTCAGTTCAGTGTCAAAATTAACAATGAAATGCACACAAATATTTAATACTGTGGTGTTTCCACACTGTTAGAGTAATATGATTACACTTTATAGGGCGATTTTTATTCCAAATTTAGTTTAAAAAGACTCTATAATGTGCTAATATTTATTTGTCTGCAGTGTTATTTTCTTCGGCAGTTTGTCACTAATTTTGAAACAATGTAGAATTGCGACGGTTCCCAAGGTAGGGGTCATAAGATGATTTTCATAAATTTGTTGAAATAGCTCTTGAGGTGATATTGATAATTTAAGTGTGTTATTGTTACACTTAAAATTTGAAGGGAGAAAATTTGCTCTATAGGTTTCAGTCACTCAAGTAAATGCTTTTATTTTGAAAGAGCAAAATCCTCCCCACTTGTGTAACAGTACCAGCTTCTCTGTGACAAGTGGGTTGAGCATTGTCCTGCTGACAGGTTTGAATAAGTACATGCCATAAAACAATAAGTGCCATTGAAATTGATAAAGACAGGTTTGACTAATGGTGTCACATAAAAACACGTAACAACCGCCCGCACGCACGCACGCACGCACGCACGCACACACGCACACACACACACACACACACACCCTTGAATCCTTGCACATAAAATGGAACACAATGAGTAAAATGTCTAGTACCCACAATGCAATGGAGCAGATTGGCACTACTCATCACTCTGTAGAGTTGAATTTTGCACTGCATCTTTGCAGGACTTTACACTGACTTTTAACTCTACTGTTAGAGCTGGTTTTACTCTCCATACAGCTATAAATTCTCTGTAGGTTAAAATAGTTTGACTCTGAAATATTGACACTGCATTTCTTACTGTGTGGATTTTTATCTGAAAAATAGTTTCTCTTTTATCTCGGTAAATATTAATTTTCAAAATAGACCCAAAGTGCTTCCAAACTTGCTCCATAACATTAGTCTCCTTTTAGTTTGAATTTTTAGTCCCTCTGTCCTGCTTTTAGGGACCGGTTTGATAGAGGATGTGTCTGCAGATGTTAAAATGAGTTACTGTAGAGTCTGTATGGGTTTGACATTTTTATACAGATGCTCATTTAAACATGACCACATCCAACCATCCTGGACTCAGTTGCTGTGTACATAAAACAATACAAGTGTCTCTAAGAGCATCTGCTGAATAAACAGTAAACAGTGGTCGACTCCCCGTGTGGATGACCTCAGTCTGTTTTAAGGCTGACATCTTGACCATCGGCGGACCAGCTGCATGTGTGTGCGGTTGGATCTGGATCATGCTACTTCAGGCTCTGGTTCAGGACCAGATTTGGCGCGGGCCAAAACCCCAGTTTCTAATTCGGTGCACTGACTGGGGTCTGAGGACGAGATGTGCAGCCAGAGGGCATGACCAAACAAAAGTGGTTTCAAAGCCAGAGAGCTGGACTCTGAGCTGAGGCAGCACTTTTCATCACGTTTCCGAAAATATACGTGGGTCCAGTGAGCTCACTCATCTGTCACTCATCACGGTGGTTAGTCTAATTAAACTGTCCAACCATGGGTTATTAGAAAGACAGACATATCCACAGTAACTACTCATTAATGATGTTAATGACATAGCAGATATAATACAAGGGTGGGGATGCTTTCATTTCATTCTCTTTTGAGGGAGTCTTTCATGAATCTTGATTAGTTTGGTTGAATTATAACTTGAATTACCAAGTTTAGTATTTGAACCCATAAAGACTCAGTGCTAGTTTTGTGTCATTTCCAAATATTTTATTCTTTATATATAACTTTTCTTAAGTGATTTATGACAATTTATTACAACATAATCCTCTGTTTTCTGTTTGTTCAGTGAACATCAGGTATTTTCCTATATTTAATTCACTGATCATGTCGATGTTCATAAAAGCTCAGACTGAAGTTGAGGGTTATTATTTCAAAAACAGCGAAAACCGTACAAAAAGTACCTTTATCATCAAAATATACCATTGAAAGAACATAAACCCATTGTCTCCATCCACTGTCATTGATCCAACTCCATTGGTTTTACTGGTAAATCAATGTTGGTGAAGATGACTGTGTTTCCATGGTAACTACAGAGCCTCTGAACGTCCAAATGGGTCATATCTGATGACCATGAAAAGATGAATAACTGTATTTTACACCAATTATTTACATGTATTGATAGGATTAGTGGTTCAGAAGTGGTTTGGGTCATCGGTGGCTGTTTGGGTCTTGATGGGTTAAAGCTCCTACATAAACAGAACCTTCGGCTCTGACCAGAGCATGGTTATGACAAATGAACTGGTTATGGTAAAGTTACATTCAGGCAACAATAAGTAACATGAAGGCACTGCTTGCATCAAGTTATAGAAAGATTTTATGAATGGCTTCCAAAAAAGTACAAGCGCTGTTTGGAAAATTTTGACAGGATCAATTCAGTTGTGTTTTCTTTTATATCTGGGTGCTTCTCTGAAACTGGTCCCTAAAGTAGGACAGAGGGAATAAAACTTCAAACTAGATGTAGACTAAAGTTTTGAAGCAAGTTTGGAAGCACTTTAGGTCTATTTTAAAAATAAATATTTACTGAGTTAAAATAGAAACTATTTTTCAGATAAAACACATTTCTATTTGACGCACACGTACAAAATTCACATGTAACATTGTCACAGGGTTTTTATAATGAACTCCCCATCTTTTTTTTTTTTTCCAACTGAAGACCCTTTACTAATTCTTCTATGTCTCCTGCTGTTGTGCACTTCATTTACATTTTTCCTACCTTTGGAAACTTTTATTTGAGGGGGCAGGATATTTGTTGCCCCCTCCAGAACTGGGCGTGGATGATGGCTTGGTGTTCACTCTGCCACTAGATTCACAAGTGTAGTTAACGAATGAACTGCAGTGAGCATATTGGAGGGATTTCCCCCTTTGAACAAAATGAAGCTTTGACAGTGTTCCAAGTGGCCCTGGTTTTATCTTTTTGGAGCGTTTCTGCCTCAACGCCAAGTTGACTATGTTCTGACCAAAACAAGGCAGCCTGCATGCAGTGTCATCGTACATGCACAACGAAGGCGGAATCGATAAGCAGAATTGTTTAAGACGCAGGTGAACGATTCCAAGGAATTGAGGTACTGGGAACCAGGTCTCAAAAACAACCAGTTCTCAATTCCCATCCCTAGAGCCAACGGGCGGTACCACTGGCTTACAGCCGCTGAAGAGCATTACAAATTATACTGTTGGGAATGCCTGGAATTTGCGAGTGAACAACTTGGTGTTTGGAGTGACAGAGGATTGGCCACCTTGAGTTGCTGAACCAAGCCACGGCGGGACACATTCAGGAGCTTTTGAGAACGTGATTCACAGCCTTGGTCTCCATGGACACAGAAAAGGACTTATTTATGGAACTGAAACACAGCTCACCTCTATGACAGTGAAGTTTTCCTGCACAAAGAAAGGAGGTTGGATTTTGTATAGAAATAATGAGTAAGATATGAGGTTCATTACTGTTAGATAACTATTAGTAATCAATCAGATAATTGTTAGAATCAGATCTGATCAGAATCAGATCTCCCCCCACGGGAAGTGGGGTGTGTCCGACAGTCGCTCAATGACTTCTCTTAAATTAGAGAAGACCACTTCGCTCACCTCCGTCTCCGAAACTGCCGAGTATCCTGAAACAGCTTCATATAGATGTTCAGCCCTGTCACAAGCCTGTCCTGGAGTTATTGTGTTATTACCCAGGTGATCCGCTAATTGAAAAATTTCCTGTACAAGCAAAGCCACTGCCATCGTCTCAGTTGCAGACAACCAGAGACAGATTGCATTTTAATTTTCAAGTTGTGTCCACAGCAGAGCATGGAAATGGAAATGCAATAGACTGGGGGTGCTGTTTTGCATTAAGATTTAAATATTGTCCACTTTAGATCAAGTCATGTCTTTGAAAATGGATTGTCAAATGCCATTTGCATTATCATTTTCATGTTAGAAAATTACATTTGAATTTTCATTTAGTCCCCAAAAGAGCATGATGACACAGAAATGTAAATGCAATAGGCTGGGAGGTGCTGTTTTGCATTAACATTTGAACATTGTCTATTTTAGATCAAGTCAAGTCTTTGAAAATGGATTGTCAAATGCTATTTGCATTATCATTTAAATATAGTCACAGAACACCCATGCAAGTATATTAAAATGAAACTGTAAAATGGATTATTGCATTTTCATTCAGACTCAAATAACACATACAAATATGGAAAATGATAATGCCATTGTGGAATTGCATTTTAATTATCAAGTTTACATTTTCATCTGAATTAAGTCCACTATACACTTCCATAAAATACCTTTACTGTCATTGTAACAAGTACAGTAAAACTGACGTCCAATCTGTACATCATATATAAAATCTACTATAAACAAACAAATAAAATAAATAGGCATCTCTCTTAGACTGACGGTACATTGATCTCTACATGGGGTGTGTTAAAATGAGAACTTTGATATTTCTGCAATTTCCTTGTCAGTTCTGACCCCCATTGTGTCTTCCCAGACTTTTTCAGGGGGAGTCTTTGTGCTGACCTTCTGTCAACTAGTCAACATATGCAGTCGTACTGAAGGGTCAGGTCCTGACATGCAAGGCTGACAGTGTCTACATGAATGTGCATCACTGTGCAAATGTCTTAGGCCAACATTAGATTATTTGGTTTAGTAAAGTTCTAATGACGCATGCATTTCTCAGTCTATATATTAACTTACTAACTAGATACATCGGAAGTATGTATAACATTAAAAACAAACATTTGAGAGAAAAAAGGCTTCATCAAACCGAAGTGGTTGTATTTAGTGCGACTTTCCTTTACATTTAACACTTCGTTAACACTGTCATTGAGACAATATGAGTTTTATTGCATTATTTTTCTGATGTTTTATACCAGGTATCATTCAACATATATCAAATGTGTCTGTTTGTGCTGCTTGTGGACGGTTGTCACACTAGATAGTGACATTAATGCTTAGAGCTCATTTAGGTTTGATTTGTGTGTGTCTTTTAAGGCTGTGCACAAATTTCCTGTATTTTCTTGTATTTGAAGAAAAGAAAATGAGAAATAAATATACATGTTCATTTCAACCTTGCAAAAACAACAAAGCTAAAGGTGTCCTAAGACTTTTACAGAGGACTGACTTTCTTCTTCAAGAGCAGAAGTTAATAAATCATTATGGAATAACTAAGAACAGAAACCCAATACGTATATAGGTGGATGTCTAATTGGATAGAAAAAAAAAATCCATCAGCCCAGAAAAAGAAAATTATAGTGTGGAGCTCAGGAGGACTGTGCTGTACATCATAAGCTAAAAGGCAAATAATCTGTGTAATTCAATGACACACTGACAGCAGATAAATGACAGAGTGAGTGCTGCGTTTCAGCTGTTCTGCCTCTCAGCTTGTTTTTCTTTCGTCAATAAAGAGATCTCGACTCCACATGTGCATTTAACAACTCCCCACTTTCTACAGTAAAACCTCAGGCGAGCTGCTTCTAATTTGTCATCCCACACTCATTATTAACCTTCGCAGCCCCAAAGTGGATCTGCTACAACAACAGAGGGGCTGCTGGGAGGAGGATCACACCAAAGACATCTAATAAGCACTCTGTGATGCATGTGGAAGAGTTTAGAGAGAGGACCACATGTCTGAGTCAGCCTTTACAGGACTGAGATGAGCTTTATGCACTTTGTGGCACCGATGGCCTGGGGTAAAATAAGGCCCAATCCCAGTTCGTCCCTTGGCCCTTACCCTTACCCCTACCCCTTGGCTCTTGCACTAGGCACTACCCCTTGAAATGGAGTTGTAAGGGTAGGGGTTGAAACATTCCCCTATGAAAAGGGTCAGCCCTTCCAGACCTGTTACGCCATCAGCACTCATTGATACCACTCTAAATAGATGCAACTACTTTGTTTCTGAAAGAGTTCCCCACGCCGTCAGCAGCTGTAACTGTCCCTGTTCCATATGCTTTGGGCATCTTTTTATGGCTATCAACCACAAACCGCAGAAATGTGATCTATAACACATTGAAATGGCATTAAATGGTCAATCAAATTGTTTACAAAGAAAATATGTATGTTTGTGTGTTTCTTTCGTCACCCTGCTGACCTTTTTTAGCTGTTTACCGCCATCTTGTTGATGATTTGAACAGAATTATGGGAGATTTCTCATACCCCTCCCTTTGTAGTGTGGTCCTGGAAAATCTCCGTTTTGAGGTCCAAACAGCCCTCCCCTTATCCCTTCCCCTCAGAAATCATCGAGAATCGAGACACCCCTACCCCTTCATGCGAATGTGCAAAATAAAAGGGTAGGGGCCACGGGGTGAATTGGGACTGGGCCTAAATGTACAACAGGACAAAAATGTCCTTTGCTACAGTACAATCCATTTCCACAAAAGTTTAGACTTTCTCAAAAGCAAATTAGTAAAACCTGTGATCTGTTCATTCATTTCAGTCGTTCTGTCAGATTCCACAATGAGCTCAACGTTTATAAGGATGGATTAGGACTCAACACTTTGACAATTCTTTTGTGAATATTTGCACAATCAATGAAAAAAAAAACAACACAGCACAACATGTGTTAATTTTATAAAGAATTTCGGCCTTTTGACATCTACAGATGAGACTCAGGGATTCTGGGGAAATGTCAGTGTGTAAAGGCCATGGGTGGAAACACCTGCTAGATGTGCAAGACCCTCAGCCCTCAGGCCGTGTCATGCAAGAAACCCTTCTACCACCATGAATAAAAACACATGGATACAAGAGGAATTTGGAAAAATAGTGTAATTCAACACAGGACACTGCTGCATCCAGAAATATACCTGAAAGTCTATTACACAAGAAGGAAACCTGGTATCAGCGCTGTGCAGACATGGTCCCATCGATGATTAAAAACCTATTGAAATAACAGGCAGGTTGGGACACTTTTCTTACACCTATAGTCTACATTACTGGCATTAACTTTCACCTGAACCAAAGCGTGTCGGAATTTATCGACGTCCTCATGCACATAAATACATCTATGAGCAGGTATGTCTGCAGACCTGAATTCAGAGTTATGCATGGATCCACAGACAGAGGGTGTGGTCCGTAGTGTACTGAAAGTGAAAGTTAAGACACTTATAAAACAGTGGGATCAATAAATTGTAAGTGGGGCTGGGGGGAGATGAATAAAATGGGGGAATAATACATAAGAGCAGGGGGAGGGAGAGTTCTCCAGAAGTGTCTCTCGCTCTTTCTCTCTCTCTCCCAGATGAATGTTCAACTGTTCGACATGTAATATGGCCTATTATTAACTTAAAAAAGAATCAGGCCTGTTGACAGCTTGTTTTTTCATGATTACCAAAAAAAAACATCCCCCCCTCAGTTTTTTGGCAAATTGCTCCCAGGTCTTAATAGGGGTAATATCTTTATCGCAAACATCATTTGAATTTTTTTTTCCAGATGTGGCTAAAATATTGGATTGGCTCTTTGCCAACAGTGGGATGTGGTGATTTGAGAAGACCAGTCCACATCTGTAATGACCCAGTTGCAGTTTTTATGCCTCATTCTGTTTCTAAAGCTGAAAAAAGACACTCATCTGTTTGTGCACAAACTCAAACTGATCCTTGTGGCATGTTGGGCCTTACTGGTTGAAGTCCTCACCCCAGGCCTCTGGTGGTTTGTGTGGTTTTCTCACTCTTCTATAATTAGTGACTGCCTCCGTCCTTAATGTTATTTTCTTTTCACATATTAAAGTATTGCTGACATTCTCGTCAAACAAATTATAGGCTCTCGTGCTCTTCTGGTCAGCTCATTTAACTCTTTGTTTTCTGCTCTGGACACTCACCCCAAGACCAGGCCAGACCAGACCAGACCTGACCAGATCAGGCCAGACCAGACTGGACCAGGACAGAGCAGACCAGACCAGACCAGACCTGACCAGACCAGACCAGGCCAGACCAGACCAGGCCAGACCAGACTGGACCAGGACAGACCAGACCAGGCCAGACCAGACTGGACCAGGACAGACCAGACCAGGCCAGACCAGACCTGACCTGACCTGACCAGACCAGACCAGACCAGGCCAGACCAGACCAAACCAAACCAGACCAGACCTGACCAGACCAGACCAGACCAGGCCAGACCAGACCAGACCGGACCAGGCCAGACCAGACTGGACCAGACCAGGCCAGGCCAGACCAGACCAGACCAGACCAGACCTGACCAGACCAGGCCAGACCAGACTGGACCAGGACAGACCAGACCAGACCAGACCAGACCAGACCTGACCAGACCAGACCAGACCAGGCCAGGCCAGGCCAGACCAGACCAGACCAGACCAGACCAGGCCAGACCGGACCAGGCCAGACCAGACCGGACCAGGACAGACCAGACCAGGCCAGACCAGGACAGACCAGACCAGGCCAGGCCAGGCCAGACCAGACCAGACCAGACCAAACCAGACCAGACCAGACCAGACCAGACCTGACCTGACCTGACCTGACCTGACCTGACCAGGCCAGACCAGACCAAACCAGACCAGACCAGGCCAGACCGGACCAGGCCAGACCGGACTGGACCAGACCAGGCCAGACCAGACTGGACCAGGACAGACCAGTCCAAGAACCAAGTTGTGTTGAAATGGACCCAAATCCAAATCATCTACAGAAAAAGAAACAATCCAAACCCAGCTTACTGTGTCTAGTGTTGACAACGTGGTGTGTTCACTTGTTTGGTCTGGAATCATGCTTTCCCATCCCTGTTCGCGCTGGAGCCTCAGTCCTGTCGCCTCTGCAGCCCTGATCTTCACTTGTAATGCTTGAAATATAAAGGTTACATTTTTATTGTCCATCAAGGGTTGTAGTGTGTTAGTGGTCATTACTATGAGTTTAGATAATGTCATACATCCCCCATTTCATCCAGTATTTCCATAAATTTGTGATCGGAATATATCTATGAATTTTGTGGACAGCAGTGACTACATTCTTTTCATGCACATAATATTATAGTTAATGTGGTCAAATGATACTTTAAAAAAAAAAAATCAGATTAATCACAGGGTTGCTTTGGATTGATTTCGATTAATCATGATTAAATATTCAGTTTTAATCCAGATTAATTGCGTTTCATTTTGCATGAGCAAACAGACTCAAGAAAGAAGGGAATATATATATATATATATATATGTATATGTATGCACTTAAAAGGCTCATATTTATCTAAACCCACGTTTATTAGTCTTTGGTTCCTTTATTTGTGTATTTGGACCTAACAGTTCATAAAGTTGTAATTTCAACTGTCCAGGTGCTCTGAAGCTATCTTTATATTCATTTTGGCAAAAATCTGGTAAATTTCTACAACCCGTTTTAATTCCTTCTTAATTTGTTGCGTCTAGAACATTTGCACATTTAAGGTCCAGACTTCCAACAAACATTTCTCCAAGTTCAACATAATTGTTTATCAGCAGCAGTGGTTGTAGTAAAAACTGAAAATATGTCCAAACTTTAAGCCAATTACCTAAAATGTTCAGTTGTTGGTTGAACAGGAAAGAACAGCACAGCCAACAACCTGGA
>JAPTYQ010000008.1:32947111-32958208 GCA_029814465.1 Ostorhinchus cyanosoma
TTTAGGGTGAAGCTGTGCTCGTTAAAACCCGCCTTTCAAACGGGCTAAATATAGACGCAAAATCAGCCACCGCAATCAGTTCAGCTTTGGTAAATCATGCTTCCCATGCTAAATACATTTTTGCATCTATTCCTCCCATAATTTTACGCCCATATTGCATATTCATCAAGTAAACACACTAAAGGGGTTGCATGAGTTGTTTTGCCCATTTGAGAAACACAACTGTCCGTGCGTCCTGTTAGCAGATCAGCTTCAGCCTGTTTTTGCTTGAGCAGTCGTGTTTGTGCAGGTTTTTACATGTGCAAACTTTTAGTAAAATCAGGCCCCAAGAGTTCTGTTATTCTATGGCTCTTTTTGGGGATTTTCCAAAAAAACAAAAAAGATGTATGAAAGACAGAACAGCTGATGTGTATTAGATGAAGACTGAACCTAAAACCCTGGGCTGTTGGTTGGGGTCCGTTATGCCCATGGGGAAAAGACCACAGTTTCATGGTGAAGCCAGTGTAGAAGTGAAATACTGCAGAAGGCCACTGGATGCTCCCTCCACAGAGGCCTGACTCACATAGACTTATATAAACTGAATCTTGGGTATTTTGTCTATATATGGTCGCATCTGACTCCAAAGAGCCAACATGGTGACAAACAAAACTCAAACTACTGTGTCAAAATAGTAGCTCAAAAACCACTGGGCTACAATCTGTGTTGGACTGAATGGAACTGAGAGGATGTGGGTTTTGGAAAGAGATGTGTCTGCCTCTTCTTCTACACAGTCTGTGGTTTACAGTTCACATTAGCAGGCTACTATTCATATCGGAATATTTGTCTGTTTTATGTAAGAACAGGAATCTAGTAACTCCGCCTCCATGTGGAAACCCCCAGTCCGCTCTGATTGGTCAGCTCTACCTGTGGAGAAATTACCTGTAAAGACACATACTTGTGAACTCACAGATTCACTACAGGAAACATGAAAATTAGTGAAAGAGTTTTATTGTCACTAAATTCGTGTGCACGTGTCAAAGCAGGATGAGTCTCCAAAAAGTGTGAAAATGACAAATTCAAAAATGTCCAAATTCATTTTCATTGTAGTTGACTTATTGAAGTATAGGCTACGTTCAGACAGCAGGTCTTAATGCACAATTTTTTGGGTGAAATCTGATTTTTTTTGTGTATGCTCGTTCATATTACACATTAAATGCGACTTTTATCAGTTTTGAATCTGAACGGAATGCGACCCTGAAGTAACTCGCATGTGAAAAGAGGTCCTGATGTAATACATGACCACGCAAGCACACACTGTGTTTACAGAAATAACATTTGTCATATTTCAATGACGTAAAGGTCAGATAAATGCGACCTGGCCGTTCAGACTGAAATCTCATTGTAAAATATCAGATGTGAATCAGATTTCAGACCACATATGAAAGTGGCCTGGGTCAGACTTGAAAAAAATCTGATTTGTAGTGTTCAAACTGTCTTTAACAGATCGGATGCAGGTCACATATGTGTTCAAAAATCATTTGCCTGCAGTCTGAATGTAGCCTAAGTGCCCTCAAGAGGATTTAAGGGGGAGGAACTGGATTTTGCACAAGAATGTGTTGGAAGAAAAGAAGGTCCTAAATGGTCTTAAATCACTAAGGTGGTAACACTGATTACTCAACAGAGCAGTGTTCTTCACAATCTGGGCACAATTATGTTTCCTACAAATCATATGTTCTATACTATCTTCATGTTCTATTCACTAAAACACAAAAGCATTGGATTTAAGAGCAGATAGTTAAATATGTTCCCACTGTATGTTCTCAGTCTACAGACCTCAGAGACATCAGTTCAGTAGTATATGTAGAGCTGTAATTCTCAAACTTTAACACTATCTACTCACCTCCGCTGCTCTGTGTACTGCTTCGGTTTCTTCTCTTTTTATTTCTGCTCTCTCCTGACAATAATCCATCCATGATCTCTGGACAGATCTGCTTCTGTCCTGTCATGTTTCACTCTAACGCTGCTCTTTCTTTCTGACCTGGCAGTCGAAGCGTGTCAGATGGACATGTTTCTCATCATGACAACAGGTGGTCATCTGCCTTGACCTTTGTGTCCACCGGCCCCCTCCCCTCCCGTCTCTTTGACAAACCCACTCGTGTAACGGGTCTGAAGCAGAGCGCTGCCTCGTGTTTCGTTCGTCTGCTGCGGTCTCGCTGACAGTCGGTGTCGAAGCGATGGTGTGATTCCTTCCAGCGTTCGTGATGGATTATTCCCCGTCAAACAGCGGGAAATGAAGTCACAATCTGTCTTTGACTGAATGGGGCCGAAAGGATGTGGGTTTTGGAAAAAAGCGCTGTAAGAATAGAAAATGAGCCTTTTCCATAGAATGTGGTTCTTTTGCTATGTGGCATTATAGATCTCAATAACAGGAGGTGGTCGACCCCACTGATGTGATGGATGGATCACATTGTTCCGTCCTGAAGGTGTGGGATACAGCCCACTGAAACATGAGCTGAAACCAAAGAATGAAGAACAGCCTTATTATTCATATACGCTACCCAGGGTTGGAAGAAGTATTCAGCTCCTTCACTGCAGCATTTAACCCATAAAGACCCAAACAGCCGCCGGTGACCAGGAGCATCTACCAGTCTAAAATGTTCAATCATTTCTAATCCACTATCCTATCAATCCATATAAATAATTCATGTTAAATACAGTTTGTCATCTTTTCATGGTCATCACATATGACCCATTTGGCCGTTCAGAGGCTCTGTGGTTACCGTGGAAATCTTCTACAACTTTAGCCCCTTTTACACAGCTCTTCTGTTCCAGGAATATTTGACCTTTATTCCAGAACGTCGTCTGTGGATCATTTGGTTCCACCTCTGTCAAAGCTCTGGGACTCCTCTGGAGGTAGTAACAGAGCCCTGATAAAGGTGGAATCAGGATTCTGGAACGCTGTGGAAAAGGAACACCTCTCGTTCCGCAGCCAAGGTGTGACGTTTTGGTGACGTAATGCATGTGTGAGCCACGCACCGGGGGGTTGAAAAATGAGTGTGGACTTGCTGGAAAAGCTGTGGCCACATGAATGCCACCCACGCACATATCTTTCAGACGTGTAAAAATGCAAACGTTCTGGAACAGTGTTGTTTAGACGGTGTAGGTCATTCTAAATGATAAAATTCCAATAGACCCCCAGACCATCTAACTGGGTCTAATACCTGATGATTAGCCTAATTAAAAGACCAGATGCTTAGGACTACTTTACCTGTTTAAAATATTAATTCTTTTCTGCAGAACAGTTGTCACAAGGAACTGGTTAAAAAGTGACCCCCACCACAGCAATGGCTGGACATCATATAGGAAATATATACCATGGAAAAATGAACCTGTCATCTGAGGAGTTCATTGAAAAAGTCACTTTTTCTTAAGTTTTCTCCATTTCTGATATAATCCTCCTCAGCTTTAATCTGAGCTTTTATAAACATTCATTCATTCATTATCTGAACCCACTTTATCCTCACTAGGGTCACGGGGGTCACTTGGAGCCTATCCCAGCTACATAGGGCGAAGGCGGGGTACACCCTGGACATGTGACCAGTTCATCGCAGGACGCTTTTATGAACATCGACATGATCTATAGCAAAATACCACATTTTCACACAAAAAAAAAAAAAATCACAAAATGTAGAAGATAATATTATTATAAATAATGAGAAATCACTTAAGAAAGGCTAAATAGATATAAAAATATTTTGTGATTGCCAAAAAAAGTAGCAGTGGATCTTTATGGGTTAAATTCAAAGATTTTAAAAAAATATATATATTATTGTCAATTCACTAGATGCATGGTAATCGATTACCAGGTAGATTGTAATTATCATTTATTTGGTAACATGCTCTTGTCACATTCCTAAAATAATTGCCTCTGTATTTTTTCTTTTTTTTTCTCTCAATTTTTTATGAAACATAAAAAAAAAACCTTGACCAGAAATGGAATATTTGATGATTTTTTTTTATTTGATCATTAAAAAAAATGACTTCATTTATTTTGGGAAGGTGACTATATCCTGAATATCCTCTTGAGACCCAGGAAAGTGAAAGTTTTAGCGTACATTACATCAAACAATTGTCTTGATTGGAAACTGCAAAATGCAACAGTTTTTCTGATATGTTTTTAAAATGGTTTTTATTTATGTATTTATTTATTTATTTACTTTAATGGAATGTCCTTTGCAATGAACGGTATTTTTTAAGTAAAACTGTGAAACTGTTATCCCCTACAGAGGACCAAAATGCATTGCTGGGTCTCACGAGGATATGATCTAAATCAGGATAAGCCTCTTGGCTGAGATGTTTATCGCTGACAGGAAAAGAAAAACAAAACTTGAGGAAAACAGAATCTAATCAGGCTGTTGTTCGTTCAGTTGGTCCCACATTTGTAATTCCTTTCAGGAAAACTGTTCGACTCACTTCAAGTGCCGCTCCTTTTTGCTTTTGTTTTCCTTCACATTGGTGAAATGAAATGTTTGCCTTTGTACGTCTGTGTGAGACTGAAAAGGCATAAATGTGAGAAACACTAGAGAGGGTTTGTGTGTGTGTGTGTGTGTGTGTGTGTGCGTGCGTGCGTGCGTGCGTGCGTGCGTGCGTGCGTGCGTGCGTGCGTGTGTGTGTGTGTGTGTGTGTGAATACCAAACCTTTACCTTCAATGGAGAGTAAATGAAAAACGAACAGTAGAAACATTTCTTTGGTCGTCCACCAGTGGAACACTAACTCACAGATCCAGTTTCTGTCTGCGCAGCACATGAACTGAATGAGGTTTTGAAAAAACACTTAATTCATCCCACGGCTGTAAAATCTCCTCTAGTGAAGGTTGTATTTTGCGGCTGCAGCAAATAATCACTTTGTGCACTTTGTAAAGCCCCCAGCTCTGGCGTGGAAGGGCTTCTGGTGCCAGAGTCTCCCCGAGGCCTGGCTTTAAATCAGGACCTTGGACAGGGCTTCAAAGAGCCCAGCTGCAGCCC
The DNA here is from genome assembly GCA_029814465.1 of Ostorhinchus cyanosoma. NCBI lineage: Eukaryota > Metazoa > Chordata > Actinopteri > Kurtiformes > Apogonidae > Ostorhinchus > Ostorhinchus cyanosoma. The sequence continues at coordinate 32,952,115 of JAPTYQ010000008.1, forward strand.
AGCACTATTTAAAGGCTTTCAACTAATATGCCACGTTCTAATGACAGAGATACCAGCTCATCTGATGCACCAGGACCCGAAACAGATGAATCTATGGAGACCAACACATAGAAGGGATAGAAAACACACTGATAGACCTCTCACAAAGTCAGATATCAACAGAGGAATGCAGATACAAGCAGCATTTCTGCTATCACATCACCTTGTTTGTATCTAGCAGAGGATTGGCAACCCATTTTAGGGTTAGGGTCACATCTGAGCCACCGTTAACCCCTAAAGTCCCACACATCCACTGTTAACCAAAAGCATCTACCGATCTAACCTGTTGATCCACTAATCTTCTGAAGTCATATAAATAATTGATGTAAAATACAGTTCTTCATCTTTTCATGGTCATCAGATATGACCCATTTGGATGTTCAGAGGCTCCGTAGTTAACGCAGAAACACTGTCATCTTCTACAACATTGATTCACCAGTAAAACCCATGGAGTTGGATCAGTGACAGTGGATGGACACACTGGGTTTAAGTATATATTAAATAAAGGAACAAAAATGAATAAAAACTTTACAAAATCTATAATAACATGGAACAAATAAGCAAAACATGTACCAAAATTAAGGAAAAAAAAGGACAGAAAAAAAGAATAAAATAAGCAACAAGATGAACAAAAACAGCCAAAGGGATCAGTAAAATGACCAAAAATGAATAATAAACCAACAAAATAACAAGTAACATGAAGGAAATGAGTGACAAACTGAAGAAAATGAAAGAAAAAATAATAAACCCATGGAGTCATATTCATGACAGTGGATGGACACACTGGGTTTATGCTCAGTTAATGAGAGACTGGACTGAAAAAAGCACTTTTTCTTCAGTTTTTTTCTGTTTTGATACAATAACACTGGTCTACAAGTCAAATGCTTCCAGAATAAAAGTGAAATTTTACCACGTGTGAGTCACTGATAAAGGAAAAACCCGTCCTAAATGCTGAACGGCTGAAGTTACAGTCCAGGGTCAAAATGTAAAATCTGAGAATTAATGAGAGAATGGGTTTAAGTCCAAAGGAATATTAGTGTCAGAGCTTCCAGATCTACTTCAAAACACTGTCTGCACATGACAATACATTCACTTTACAGGTTCTATCAGTGGAACGTTTATAAATCTATTGTATAAATGTTCATAAACCAACATATATGTGGAAGAACACTTCATCATATACCTTGAAAACATCCGCAAACCAGTACTTTGGTCTTTTGTTTTCCAATTATTCCAATTTAAATATGTAACATTTAGCACATTTAATCTCTGAGGCAGATCATTTCTAAAAAAAAAAATAAAAAAAAAATCGTAGCCCAGTGTAACCTTTGACTTTACCCTGAGCTTTTATGAATATTTACATGAACAGTCAATTAAACATCAGAAAAATAGTTGATTTTCACTGGAAAAATACTGAATTCAGAGGATAATATTATAGAAATGGTGATAAATTACTTAGGAAAGGTTAATTAGAGAGGAAAAATCATTTGGAAACAACCACATAAGACGCACTGGGTCTTAATGGGTTCAACTGTCTCAGCCAAAGTTAACAAAGAAACCAAATGTCCTCGTTTAGATGAAATGGTTGGTCTTGGATGCTGTCGACTCACTAAGCACCAGCCAACCTTATTTATTTTATTGAAATGTTATTATTTTTGTATAATCAGTTACTATTGCATCTTTATTTAATTTTATTTCTTTTACTTTTACAATTTTGTGTAATCAAATCTAATGTATTTATTATTTCACCCCTGTCTTAAAAATTGTATTTTAATTTTCAATCAATGTGAAGCACTTTTGGCTACAAATTCTGTATGAAAGGTGCTATATAAATGAAGTTTATTACCATTATTACTATTATTATTATTAATACGTGACCATGTTTGCACACTGTTTACGGAGGAAATCTGTTTTTCCTGCCGCTCCTCCTCCTGGGACGCAGAATTGTGACATTTGTCGCATTTAAATGACATAATGGTCGGATAAATGTGACCTGTAATATCTACAGAATATCAGATACATATCAGATTTAGGACCACATACGAAAGAGGCCTGGGTCGGTTTGGAAAAATCTGATTGGTGTTGTTCAAACTGTCTTTAACAGATTGAATACAGGTCACATATGGGCCAAAAAAAATTAGATTTAGGCCACATTTTCCTGCAGCTTGAATGTAGCCTCTGAGTCCTTTCAGATCATCTCTGACTGTTTTGCTTAATCTTAAATATGTCCTTGTCTTTCATCCTCAGTGTCTTGGTTTGAGCATGACCGCCCTTGTCCCCAGCCTCATTTCAGTATTTAACCCTGCATGTTAAATTACTAACCCCTTTTCAAAACAAATGACTCTTCTATTCCTTAAAAGGATACCATGCCATTCAGACTTATCATCCAGCGATCAGTTCTAACACTGCTAACAGAACCGCACTGGTCACACAGTGGTCAGAGTCCTTCTAATAACATTAAAATGACAGATAAGTCCCAAATGGTGCGTTGTCCCTTTAAGTGTTCACTTCAGTCTAACCGATTCACTGACCCCTGTTCCCTCTGAATCTGCATTGGTCAATAGGGCGACAAAGGAAGTATGGGAATACCTGGAAGAATGGTGAGTGACCCGGGCTTGTGCATTAAGTGCCCTGCAGTAGTGGCTGCATTTGGAGAAAATGATGGCAGGAGTTCCACAGGGCTTAGGCTACGTGGAGTTTACCACTGAAATAGGCTGCCTTTAATGCTTCTAGGCTTAACGCAAGCCTCTAAACCACATCTATCATGCAATCAATTGCTTCAGCACAGACACATTGTAATGGAAATCCTCAGTAGACTAATGTTTTGTTACACTGTAAAACCAACGTTGAATCATGTACTCTATTAAATATTATAAAAAAAATAAAAAAAAAAAAGGCAAAAACACAGCTCAGTCAGTATTTACAGGTTAAGGTCTTTGTAGTTGTAATTCTTAGTATGTTAAACAACAGCTGTTAACCCCACAAGCATAATAAACCGCAAATGTGATAAAAATGTGCAGCTTTTAACATAATAATCCCATAAATTTAATAACTTTCCTATAAATGTAATAACAGTTGCTTACCACAAATGTAATACCTCATTTCCTATGGATGTAATAATTATTACTTTTGTGGCAAATTATTACATTTGTTTCCAAAATTGTAATAACCTCACAAATCTACAGAATTAGTACATCACATACATTTAAGTAATGCATGCATGAACATTCATTCATCTTTTTTTTTCTTTGTATTTATTCTTGTCCTTTGGATACTTGCCTTTTTAGAATGATCAAATGTTGCAGTTAGATCACATGATACTGATTCCAGATTAATAGGTGTTTAATTACAATTACGAGCGGTGAAACAAACAAAATGAGCAAAAAACATAATAACGATTTTATTACAGAAGCTTCAGTATGAACTGGATATTATTTATTCTGAGTAAATATAATAGAAGCCTGTGTTTGAACCAAGTGCATAAAATGTCTGGATATGATTATGACAAGAGGGAAGGAGCACAAAGTGGGAAAATGAGGTATTACATTTGTGGGAAAGTTATTGCGTTTGTGGGATTATTACGTTAAAAGCTCCACAGTTTTATTATGAATCACTGTCCAGTTAATCTGCCTGTAAATGAAGCAGATGATCATTTGTTTTGCTCCTGCTTTTGTAATTAATCCCATAAATGGAGCCATGTCGCTTTTCCATTGATCCTCAAATGATGCACATACGAATTTACCAAATGGAAAAAGGACAATTTCACCAAAACTCTTGTTTGATTGAAAGTTTTTTGTGCTGGCTAGAGGTGGTTTTTCAGGTGTAGGACAATTGGTATATGATGCAAAACTGCAATGGAAAGACCTGGAAAGTCACATGAATTAAAAAAAAAAAAAAAGATGTTGATGGACGTTAGAAAAAGCAAAGAAGTGTTTTAAAACAAACGTGTGTGGACACACCAGGAAACTAAATCCTTATTTTTAAATTCAGTACGGGATAGAGGGGTAATATATAATAATAATGAAATATCTGTAAATCAACATGATTTTTATGTCCGTCGCCATGTTTAAGGAATGACTTCTTGTGTCATCTCGCGATAATAAACAAATTATCGCATTTGTGAATTAATGGAAAAACTGACATTACGCACTTGTGTTTTTTTTACATTTAGTAAATTTTGGGAAAAGTTTTGCACGCATGTCCAATAGAAAAGCGACTAGTGAGAAACGTCAATGCATACCTCTAATATAATGAATGTTAAATACAGTATTTAGTAAGTAATTCTTAGAAATGTAGCATATTTTTGTGTTTAGTGCAGATAAAAAAATAAATCCTCAGTCATATTTGATGGAAACATGAGAGTATGTAACAGTTCAATAGTTAGAAATGATCTGACTGCAGAAACAGTGGGTTTTATTTTGCTAAAGTGTGATATTCTCATGTGCACAGAAACCCAGCTGTCTCACAAGTGTTAGCTGTGTATAATTTTCCTTTGCTGTGTTATTTATGACATCTTGAGCCTGAAGTCCTGTTCAGCCCACCCAGACTGCAGCATGAGTGCACAGTAACCACCCAAATCTCACAAACCGATTTCACTTCCGCACTTTGCAGTAAATGGCCTGTAATTTATGCGGCTGCCGCACATTTGATTTGGTTCGTTTGAACATTTCTCTTCGACACAGTAATGTGAATTATATTCAACAGCAGGTATAATTTTCCTTTGGAAGGCCTCCCTACTGTGGCTCTCAGGCCTGTTTCACACACGCCGATGGAGTTTCACAGTAGTTATAGAAACAAAGTCATTCTCATGAAGTCAGTCTAAGGCTACGTTCACACAGCAGGTCTTAATGCACCACTCAGATTTTTTGGTGAAATCTGATTTTTTTTGGGGTGCTTGTTCATATTACACATTAAATGCGACTTCTATCAGTTTTCAGTATGAATTGAATGCGACCTGAAGTGACCTGCATGTGCAAAAGACGTCCTGATGTAATTCATGACCACGCAGACATGTGCATGGAAGGAAATATGTTTTTCCTCCTCGCAGGAGATGCAGAATTGTGATGTTTGTCACATTTCAATCATATAAAGGTTCGATAAATACTGTTCAGATTGAAGTCGCGTTACAAAATATCAGATACGTATCAGATTTAGGATCATCTATGAAAGTGTCCCGGGTCAGATTTGAAAAAGATCATGTTTGTGCTTTTTCAAACTGTCTTTAACATATGGGTAAAAAAATCCTATTTGGGCCACATTTACCTTCAGTCTGAACGTAGCCTTAGGTTCTGGACATTTGTGCAGGTTCATCATCATAATGGGCTCCATGCACAGCCCCAGTACTTCCTGAACTTAAACCAGCTCCTATATTCTGTGCCTTTCATTATTGGACTCATTGACTAACCCAGGTGTGCATGACCACAGCAGTCTGAACAAAGAGCAGCAGGAACACTGGATTCATCAGGGTGTCCGATAATGAACGACAGGAAATAAAGGAGCTGCCTTCAGTTCAGGAAGTAGTGGAGCTGTGCATAGAGTCCATTGGTTTGGAGAAAACATAGCTAAGTTCATGCAAAAAAAATAAAAATAAATAATAAATGATAAAAAAAATGTAATAAACATGGATAAGCAGTCTAAACATTTCATCCTATAATCTACAGGTAAAAGATGTGTGTATGAAAATCACTCAAGTCTATTAATGATTCAGATAATTCAGACTCTAATTTTATTTACCGATAATATCCAACAAAAAAGACATCGTTGGTGTCTTATACAACAGAGTCAGACAAGTCCTAAAATAACTGCAGAAAAAGTAGAAAAGACAGTAAAATACTATAGAAAGAAAGAAATGAAATGGATTTACAAAAGTTTTAAATAACTAATGGGTTGATCTGCATCCCTTTAACTACAGGATTTATCCATATACAACACTTGTAATGTTTATCATTTATAAATACCTGTGAGACAGATTTGATCTTTTGAACACGTATAACAGAAAACGTCTTAAAGTATTACTTCTATAATACACACAGTATGTGTTTAACCAGTTAATAAC